>CM053030.1:254019419-254080924 GCA_028564925.1 Lithobates sylvaticus
AAAAGTCTAATCAGTCTGACAAAAATAAGTTTAGTTGACAGTACTTAAAAAGCCGATGCAAATAGTTGCCTAAATTTTTTTGCGTAGACCCAGGACAATATTTTTTACAGTGTAGGGAACTTAGCCTGATCTCCCCCAATGATCAGACTTGTCTTTACACCCCCCCCCCCGCACAGCCTTTTACTGATAATCTCAGTGGGCTTCTGCTTCTGCTCCCCCGGGTTGTATGCAGCTTAAAAAAAAGGTATTTATAATGTTTTTTTAAATCTATTGTAAAGATCAGGATGATTAAACTCAAGTGGTGCATGCATTTTCAAAAAGTTGTGCGAGTCCAGATTTTTTAAGGGCATGGAAGCCGCTTTTATTTAAAGCTTATTTAAAACTTCACAAAAGACAGCAATTTCCCACGCAAGGGTTCCACCATTACTGTAACTTGCACAATACAGCAGCTTCCTGACTGACTCACTTGCCACAAGGCTGCTTCAGGAATCACACCTATGCATTAGGTCTCCTACTCAGACCAACACAAAGGTTTCCTTCACTCAAGCTCTCTCATAACTTACTCAGGATCAGCTCATTGCTGCTCTGTTGTGGACAACATCTGTCTCCTGCAGACTTGGCACATAGTTTTGACGGCCTAGGCGATATGAGTGGAAGTCCTACCCTCCCCTCCCTGCAGTGACCTGTGACATATCCCAGAAGACTGCTAAACCATTCACAAAGCACAGTGCAGCTTGCACATGCACAGTGGGCACCCAGCTGTGACAGCTTGTGCCCACAGTTGAGATGCTGGTGCAGGGTACAGAACACAGATGGAATGAATGGCTCGGGTGAGCACAGTGCTGGATCCTAAGAGAGGTGAGGGTCTGTTTATTAAAAGTCAGAAGCTACAGCTTTTGTAGCTGCTGACTTTTAATAAACACCAATTTGACTGGAGCTTCAGCCCCGGACCAATTTGCAGCCAAAGGACCAGGCCCCTTTTTGCGATTCGGCACTGCGTCGCTTTAATTGACAATTGCGCGGTTGTGCGACGTGGCTCCCAAACAAAATTGGCGTCCTTTTTTCCCACAAATAGAGCTTTCTTTTGGTGGTATTTGATCGCCCCTGTGGTTTTTATTTTTTGCGCTATAAACAAAAATAGAGCGACAATTTTTTACTTTTTGCTATAATAAATATCCCCAAAAAATATATAAAAAAACATTTATTTTTCTCAGTTTAGGCCGATACGTATTCTTCTACATATTTTTGGTAAAAAAAATCGCAATTAGGGATTATTGATTGGTTTGCGCAAAAGTTATAGCGTTTACAAAATAGGGGATAGTTTTATAGCATTTTTATTAATATTTTTTTTTTACTAGTAATGGCGGCGATCAGCGATTTTTATTGTGACTGCGACATTATGGCAGACACATCGGACATTTTTGACACATTTTTGGGACCATTGTCATTTATACAGAAATCAATGCTATTTAAATGCATTGATTCCTGTATAAATTACATTGGCAGTGAAAGAGTTAATCACTAGGGGGAGGGGAGGGTTTATGGTCTGTAACGTGTGTGTTTTTTTTTACATCAGGGGGTGTGGCTGACGTCTGACGTCATTGATCGGCTTTCCCGATGACAGGGAACAGCCGATCAATGACAGGCAGTGTAGGAAGCGCAGGGGGAGGTTTGTTTACACAGACGTCTCCCCGTTCTTCAGCTCTGTGACCCAATCGCGGGACACCAGCTGCGATCGGGTCCGCTAGTCCCGCGGCCGTGGGCACGGAGCTCCCGACCGGGTCGCAAGCGTGCCGGCACGCGCTCGACCTGCGGCTGGGCTCTTAAAGGACCACGTACAGGTACGTGGTTTTGCCCAGCCGTGCCATTCTGCTGACGTATATGTGCAGGAGGCGGTCGGGAAGTGGTTAAGGAACCACAGGGGTTAGCAGGGGGACCCACTGTTTATCCATCCCGAGGAGTAAAAAAGGATGGGCACCAGAAGCTCTGCAACAAAGAGAAGTTTCAGTAAACAGGCCACTGGAAAAGGTAAATATAAAGCTGCTTACATCACAGGGTTCTATGATATTAACTTTCTAACCTCTAGATATGGTTGATTTAATTGTAATGTTTTAAATGTACTCTTTTACCCATTCGAAATAAACTTGAGGTTGTAGAGAAAAGGAAACTGCACATGATAATGAATAAAAACACATAAACCTTCAACTCCTGCTCCCCTTTTCATGATACATTTTGTGGTCCTCATTTTAAAGCACTCTGGTGCTGAGGGGCAATCATTCTGGTATTAGTATAGGACTATAACAAGGCATCTCCTCTTTTCCGCTTTTGATTTTTTTTATCTAGTCAGGGAAAGACAGGAAAAAACCCTTCAGAAAAGATTGAGAAAACAGATATGGGAAAACAGCATATATTTGGGGCACTGGATAGATTAAAAAACTACCTTGGAATGTAAAATATAAAAATGAAAAAATATTTGGCAATCAGAAGATGCAAACATGTTAATATCAATTGTTTAAAGATTTCAGGTACAACATAATTTGAATATGTACATTTGTTTACCAAACCTCCATCTGGACCTGAGAAGTGATTTTATCTCTGCTTCTGTTTCCTTATATTAGCCATTATTAAAAGGAAATACAGAAACAGACCTTCATTAAAGGAAATTCTATAAAAACAAGATGACTATGCTCACATTTTAACAAATGCAACTGAAGATCCAACATCTGCTTATTTCTATTGTCAAGGCTGCCAGTTCTCTTCACACTGACTCAATGGATTTCACAGGTGTTTTCAAGCATGATGGAAAATATGTGTGATTGACATCAAGGACTTTTCTGTAGAGAAGTGTCTGCCGTTTGTTTATTAACCCCCACACAATGCAGTTATTGCTATTTTTTTACCACACATTTTTTTGATCAATTTTTACAGGGTACAAGATTTTATTTTCAGTGTAATCAGCTTTGTATTAAAGAATAAACAAACATCCCATACTAGCCTTCTACACAAATTGGTAGTGCAACAAACTACAGTAGAATTATTTTGAATTATTCTGCAGATCTCACTGTCACAAAGTTTTGAAAATTAAAAAAAATAAAGTTTTCCTTTTCTTTCTTCATTTTCAAAAACAAATGAGAGCTGCAAAATACTCACATGCCTTACTTTCCAAAATTGGGTCATTTGGGGGGTTTTGTGCTATCTGTACATTCCAGGGCCTCTGTAACTGTGATAGGTAGGGAGAAGTGAAATCACCATTTTGCACCCTTACAAATCCTGAAGGCTGTGATTGGTTTTCAGGGTCCTGTACGTGGCTAGGCTCCCAAAAAGTCCCACACATGTGGTATTCTCGTACTCAGGAGGAGCAGCAGAATCTATTTTAGGGTGTAATTTTACATATGCCCATGGCACGTTTGAGCAATATATAATTTAGTGACAACTTTTTGTGAAAGAAAGAAGAAAGAAAAACAAAAAAAAAAGTATTGTAATTTTCCAGAAACTTGTGGCAAAATATAAAATATTCAATGGAGTCAACATGCCTATCATCAAATAGCTTGGTGTGTCTACTTTCCAAAAATGTCCTTTTCATTTTTTTTTTCTATCATTTTAATTGTTATCACAGGGAATGCAAATATCCCTTATGATAGCAATAGGTAGTGACAGGTACTCTGCTTGTAGCTTCTGGTTTCTTAGGCCATAGAGATGTTTGAAGCCATTCTGGTCTTTGATTAGCTCTATGGTCAGCTGGCGGAACCACCGGCTGCATTCTCAGCTTCCCCGGTAGGACAGGAGAGCCAGAGAAAACCATGGAAGACAGCTGGGGGTTTGTAAAAGCAGTCTAGCAGCTAATTAGTCGCTAGGATTGCTTTTACATGAAAGCGGACCACTGGCCATCCTACAGCGCTGGAGTCACTGATTTATGTATTGTGAGAGCAAACGCTGTTGCTGTCAAGATGAATAAATCAGTGCTGAAGCTGAACAGCATACCTGAAGATAAAATAATGGTTAAGGATAAAACACAGTAAACAGTAAAGTATAAAATAATTACATACCTGAAAAGCAAACATGATAATAGAACAATAGAGAGAGAATAGAGAAAGAATAGAACAACAACTATTTTTGGCTTTTTTATTTATATATTTTTTTTTATTTATTTTTTTTACACTTTTATTTGTAACTGTAACGGTTCCAGGTTTGGGTCTCTAAAAATGCAATGGCATCTTTGGAGACCCTGTGAAAGTGTGTCCTAGTCTGTGCAGTGCTGTACCCTACGCTAATACTCCACTAGCGTGTGGTAGCATTCAAAACATTCAACGATGCAGAGACCAGGTTGGTTAGGACAGGAGGGACAACAATAGTGGGTGTCACACCTAAATCCGCACTTGCCACAGACACAACAACTTCTTTAGGGTGCTCGATTGATAGGGGAACCAGAGAAGACATACGGAAAATGCCTCCCATGCAGCTGGCTCACTGCATTTGCATTGGGAAGTTGGGCCACAGCACCGTCTGGCAACAGCAACAGCTGTGATGATCTCTTCCTGGAATTTAAGGGAGGATCCAGTTCATCCTGAAGCTTTGTATAGCACATAAGCGTTCAGCAGAGCCATTTGGAATAAGTATACAGACACTTTTTTGTACCAGCGTCTGGCCTTACAGGCAATTAAGTACAGCACCATAAACTTGTCGTTGAGGTCCACCCCTCCCATATTAAAGTGGTGTTTCCCCCAAAAAATAAAAAATAGCTGAAAATTCCAAAAAATATTTAAAATAATTGGGAAAAAAAATTTAACTTACCTCTAAATGCCTGTTGCTAGGGGGTCCCTCGTAGTCTGCCTCCTTCAGTGCCCGGGCTGGTGACATCACTTCCCCTCGGCGCAGTCAGTCATCTGGGACACGTGACAGGTCCCAGATGACTGTGCAGCGTATCACGGCGCGCAGCCGGGTGCCCACAGTAAGAATGCCGGCACTGCGAGCGGAGTGGGGAACGAGGGGGGGCTTCATTCCCCCGCATCGTTGGACCATGGAACAGGTAAGTGTCCGATTATTAAAAGTCAGCAGCTGCCGTATTTGTAGCTGCTGACTTTAATTTTTTTTTTTTAAGGGGCACCCCACTTTAAGGTTGTATTCGTGGACACAGAGGGGTTTCTCCACAACACCAGTTGCTGTTTGAATTTGGACCGTCGTGTCTGCGTGAAGGGAGGACAGAAAGAAAACATTCTTATTCTCAACTTCATAGCGGGCAAATTACTACATCTCTAGCAGGCTCTCTCCCCCAGCCTAAGATGGGAATCTACAAGCCACTGGGGTAAGCCCCAGCGATTAGATTGCACGGTGCCACATGCGCCAATTTCATGATCAAACAAGTGACTAAAAAGCGGCACTCTTGTGTAATAATTGTCCACATAAAAGTGGTACCCCTTTCCGAAAAAGGGTGACACCAAGTCCCACACAAACAGCTCTATGTAACTATCTCTTCCCTCGTAAAACATAAAACTATATGTATAGCCTGTGGCCCTGTCACAGAACTTATACATCTTGACCCCATATATGGCACGCTTGATGGGAAGATACTGTTTGAATGACAAGCGGCCAGAAATCTTAATCAAGACTCATCAACGCAGACTTGATCAGGGGTAAACAAGGTTGCAAACTGTTGGTTGAAGTGGTTTACGAGGGGCCAGATTTCGTAGAGCTGATCATTTTCAGGGTAATTTTGAGGACGACAGAGTTCATTGTCATTATGAACTGCAAGATCTGCTTGTATCGTGTCCTGGTCATGAAGGCCGAGAACATGGGTATATGGTGAATAGGGTCAGTGGACCAATATGACTGCAACTAACTTTTTTTAGTTATGCCCATGAGGAGGGATAGACCCAGGAAGGTCTTAAATTCGGAGACCGTAATAGGTCTCCAATCTCTGGCAAGGGTCAACTGGGGATTAGCGGCATTAAATTGACCAGCATACAAATTGCTTTGGTCCACAATAGATATATAGAGATCTTCCGTGAAAAACAGCAAATAAAAATCCAGTGACGTAAAATCAACTGTTTCCATCTGAATTCTGGGTTGGCCAGTGAATGGGGGGAAGTATGGGTGCTGCAGAAGTGGTGGGCTCCCAATTCGGATTGTCAAATGCAGCAGGGAGGGCACTATGGGTTGACAGGCCTGTCTTGGTGGCTGCAGGCATCTACTTGTGCTAGCCACCTTACCAGCTTTAAATGCACTTATGGGACTCACCACGTCACCACGTGTTACTGCAGTGCTGGATCTGCGACCAGGATGTACTAGGTCGCTGCTGCTCCATACTAGAGCCCTGCAGTTCTTGCACCTCAACAACAGCAAAATAACAGGGTTGGTTATGCCTGACCTTGGCAGGGACCACTACTCTGTCGTCAGAGCTATCTGTCAGGGTGCCACTGCTGTCTACAGGATCATATTCTGAGCCTGAACCTGACAGATGGGTGACTTCCTCTTCACTCTCATATGTCATACTCTGAAATGTGTAGGCATCTTCACTTGTGTACTTTCAATTGGACATTTAGGCCTCTAAATTTACTGGTACGACAAGTGAGACTCAGAGGAAAAAAAGAGTACCTGACTGTCAGCGACTGCTTCAAATGCTACCAACAAAAATGGTTAGCATTCGCAGAGATCAGGCCTGACTCTGCGAACACTGCAGTTATGTGTTTAGTGTTTTGTAAGTCACAGTGATCGATTGATACTGCACTTGGGTGGGCTGGGCGGAGGGACTAAACGCAGGCACCAGCAGGCATCTGGGCTGATCCCGCTAACACTGCATTTTTGGGAACCCTAAACTGCTGGGGATGCTAGTTTAGATCTGATCAAATATATTGATCCGTTCAGACACTATACTACTAAAAGAGATATATGGTGCGTGCGCGGGTGCTAGAGCTACTGGCACTAATCTGACGCTGCTTGAGGCGACACAGACACTGACTAATCCTAAAACATAACTGACATCACTAGGGATGGGCCGAACACCCCCCCGTTCAGTACACACCAAAACATACCGAACAGGCAAAAAATTTGGCAGAACAAATGAACACCGTTAAAGTCTATGGGACACGAACATAAATAATCAAAAGTGTTAATTTTAAAGGCTTATATGCAAGTTATTGTCCTAAAAAGTGTTTGGGGACCTGGGTCCTGCCCCAGGTGACAATGTATCAATGCAAAAAAAAGTTTTGAAAACAGACATTTTTTCGGGAGCAGTGATTTTAATAGTGCTTAAAGTGAAACAATAAAAGTGAAATATTCCTTTAAATTTAATACTGTGTCTATAGTATGCCTGTAAAGTTTTGCATTTTTCCTGTGTTTAGAACAGTCCCTGCACAAAATTAAATTTCTAAAAGAAAAAAAGTCTTTTTAAAGTACTCGTGGCTATAATGAATGTTCGGTCCCAGCAATACAGATAAAAGTCATTTAAAAAAATGGCATGGGATTCCCCCAGTCTATTACCAGGCCCTTCAGTCCTGGTATGGATATTAAGGGGAACCCTGTGGCAGTTTAAAAAAAATGGCACAGGGGTCCCCCTCAAAATCCATACCAGACCCTTCAGGTGTGGTATGGATTTTAAGGGGAACCCCTGCCCTAGAATGAAGAAAAAATGGCGTGGTGTCCCCCCAAAAATCCATACCAGATCCTTATCCAAGCACGCAACCTGGCAGGCCACAGGAAAAGAGGGGGGACGAGAGAGCGCCCCCCTCCTGAACCGTACCAGGCCATATGCCCTCAACATGGGGAGGGTGCTTTGGGGTAGCCCCCCAAGCACCTTGTCCCCATGTTGATGGAGACAAGGGCCTCATCCCCACAACCCTTGCCGAGTGGTTGTGGGGGCCTGCGGGCAGGGGGCTTATCAGAATCTTTAACACGGGGACCCCCAGATCCCGGCCTCCCCCTGTGTGAAATGGTAATGGGGTACAAATATACCCCTACCATTTCACAAAAAAAGTGTCAAAATGGTACAAAAGACAAGACACAGCTTGGGACAAGTCCTTTATTAATAAATAAAAAAATAAAAATGTCCCAAAAAGTCCATTCATCTTCTCTCGCTCCGCGATGTACCGAAACAGAAAAAAACATAAACAAAGCCGCGGTCGGCCTGTCGTATAACGCGTCCTCGCAGATGACAGTTCTTTTATAACTGAGGGCCGGGCCACATGGTGACGTTCCCGGGTGACCCCGCCCCCCTCTGACGGACTTCCCCATGGCTTTCCCAGGGCGTCAGAGGGGGCGGGGCCTCTGATGAATGGACTTTGTGGGACATTTTTTTTCTTTTTAACGAAGGACTTGTCCTAAGCTGTGTCTTGTCTTTTGTACCCTTTTGAGACTTTTTTTGTGAAATAGTAGGGGAGGGGTACCCCGTTACCATTTCACACAGGGGGAGGCCGGGATCTGGGGGTCCCCTTGTTAAAGGGGGCTTTCAGATTCCGATAAGCCCCCTACCCGCAGACCCCCACAACCACTGGGCAAGGGCTGTAGGGATGAGGCTCTTGTCCCCATCAACATGGGGACAAGGTGCTTTGGGGGGCTACCCCAAAGCACCCTCCCCATGTTGAGGGGCCTGGTACGGTTCAGGAGGGGGACTCTCTCTCGCCCCCTCTTTTCCTGTGGCCTGCCAGGTTGCGTGCTCAGATAAGGGTCTGGTATGGATTTTTGGGGGGACCCCCACACAATTTTTTCTTCATTCTGGGGCGGGGTTCCCCTTAAAATCCATACCACACCTGAAGGGTCTGTTATGTATTTTGAGGGGGACCCCTATGCCATTTTTTTTTTTTATTTGGCGCAGGGTTCACCTTAATATCCATACCAGACCTGAAGGGCCTGGTACGCAATTTTTTTTATTTTAGTTCTGGGCTCCCCTTAATATTCATACCAGACCCAAAGGGCCTGGCAATGGACTGGGGAAATCCCATGCCGTTTTTTTCAATGACTTTTATCTGTATTGCCGGGACTGACAATTCATTATAGCCGCGAGTACTTTTAAATTACTTTTTTTCTTTTAGAAATGTCATTTTGTGTAGGGACTGTTCTAAACATGGGAAAAATGCACCACTTTACAGGCATTCTATAGACACCCCCAGATACAAAATTGAAAGGAATATTTCACTTTTATTGTTTCACTTTAAGCATTATTAAAATCACTGCTCCAGAAAAAAACGCCCGTTTTTAAAAATATATTTTGTATTTAAACATGTCTCCTGGGGCAGGACCTGGGTCCCCAAACACTTTTTATGACAATAACTTGCATATAAGCCTTTAAAATTAACACTTTTAATTGTTCATGTTAATGTCCCATAGACGTTAACGGTGTTTCGGGGGATTTCGAATTTGCGCCGAACACCGCATATTGTTCGGTGTTCTGCAGAACACCCGAACAACCAAAATCCGGCCCGAACTTATGCTTGGGCCGAACCATTTGCCCATCCATAGATATCACCCAGCGGGTGATCAGTGGATTATACCTTTATTTAGGTGACATACGGCGGGTACCCTGACACTATAAAAAAACGAGCTAACCAGCATCAGCCGTAACACTAATACGGTGATCACTGGTGACAGGGGATGATCAAGAGGTTAGGGTTGTACCCTAAAGCTACCTTGGCCTACCACTAACTGCCCTAAAGCTGATTAGTATTAAGAAAAGAAGAGATATGGGATTTTATAGGTACATCATGAAAATACTAATCAAGTTAGATACTCTGATAAACAGATTAAGTTATTGAAACATATTTTTATTGAAAAAGTGGAAAAAATAGATAAAAAATGAACAGGCATGCACAAATCAACAGTCATAGGTATATACACCTACTCCTATAATAGACAGAGATAATGCAGTATTCATTTGTGTGTGATCACATTTTCAACAAGCTTCTACATGTTTCGCCTATTAAGGCTTCATCAGGAAAGTTGAGATGATCACAAGGAATTAAAACATCGAAGGTAGATTTGTTCATATATTGAACCTTGGGTGTATGAAAAAACAAGAGACACTGAAAACAAAATAAATTTAACATAATCGGAGAGATAATATACAGCATTATATTCAAAATATATGAAGACACCAAATATGACCGAGGAGAAAAAATAAATAAATAAATAACCCCCCCCCAAAAACCCACAACCCCAACAACCCCACCCACATTAACACCCACACATTTAGTAAACCCCAACCCGCCCCATAGCTCCCCCTAAGGAAGCCCCATTCAACCCTCACATTATTTGTGTGGGTTAATCCCTGAGAGTAATGGATAGGACCCTACCTCTCAAACCGGATCCAAAAACAAATCTTCTCAGGGAGGTCTCATGGGATACTAGCCCATGGCAAAAAAGCAGCACTCAAAGAATGATTTCCACCGGGATGACGGGTAACCGGTCGACCCATCATATCAGGCTGTGGTTCCTTAACAGAAAAGGCTAGTTAACTAATAGATGAGTATTTATATCTACACGTGAAGGGCCTTTTTTCATACGTTAAAGATACCATTGAATTGCTGAAACCTTGGATGGACTGGAAGTCCCCCCAATTGTTGGCTGGTAGCCATAGATATAGAAGCCCGTTATAACTCCATACTACACACCAGAGGAGTGGAAGTTATTCATGGCTTTCTCAATGAGCGGGAACTGGATTCTAGGAAATATAATGACTTCATTGTGGAACTTTTGGAGTTTGTGTTGACACATAATGTCTTTATTTTTAGGGGCTCCCACTACCTCCAGGTACAAGGTGTCGCTATGGGGGCTAAATGTGCGCCCTCATATGCAAACCTGTACCTGGGGGGGGGGTGGGAGCGTGATTTATTTTCTGATGAAGCCTTGTCTCTATATGTTGGCCAAATTGTATCATGGCATAGATATATAGACAACGTTTTCATGATTTGGGCAGGATCATCGATCGACCTAGAGAAGTTTTTGGAGAGTTTACAAGTCAATATCTATAATCTTAGGTTCACCCACACTATGGATCAGTCAAGAATTACCTTCCTATATGTAGACATTTTTATCACTGACCAAGGCACACTCAGTTCAACCCTATATAGGAAACCCTTGGCGGGCAACAGCTTACTGCATGCCAATAGTTCGCACCCCCAGCAGCTTATCAGAAGTATTCCATATAGCCAGTTTTTGAGGTTAAAATGAAATTGTACCGATGATAGAGATTTTCAAAGAGAAGCTAACCAATTACGGGATCGTCTTTTGGTTAGAGGATACAGTAGAACCTGTTTGAAGAAAGCCTTCAATAGAGTGAAACATCAGGACAGAGCAACACTTCTATATAAACCCAGAAGAGAAGAAACATCCACTTCAACTAGAGTAATTACCAAATACAGCCGACAACATGGCAATATACGGAATATTTATAACAAATTATGGCATCTGTTGACAGCCGATGAGAAGGTTTCCAAATTCATTAAATCATATTCAGAGATCACATTTAGACGCTCTCGATCAATTAAGGATAAACTTGTAACCAGTCACTATAAAAAACCATCTGCGGAGAAACGGAACACTTCTGGCACATATCCATGTGGAAAGTATAACTTTTGTCCGTACATTCTAGAAGGTAAAGACATATTACTCCCTAATAATGAAACCTGGATTCCCAAACACAGGACAAATTGCCAATCGATTGGCTCAGTTTATTTAATGAAGTGCTTATGTGGAGCCTTTTACACAGGCAAAACAAAAAGACCACTATTTTGTCGTATTAGGGATCATGTATCCCTTATACAATAACGAAAAATGGAAACACTGATAAGTCGGCATGTTGGACTATACCACAATTTTAATGCAAAATCTATAGGTTATCTATAGCTTGGAACATCTACCCCAACATGAGCGTGGAGGGGACATAGACAATAAGCTCCTACAATTAGAGAGTCGCTGGATATATATTTTTTTTTTGTTTCACAAAATTTTATTGAAAAAGTATGAACAGATAATACAATGTCATGTCAATAGGAAAACGTGAGCATATTACATTTTATGTTGATTAGAGATGAATAACATCAATCTTACAATATATTACCAATGAGTTATTAACGCAATTCTAGGTCTATAGAATTTAAAGGTAGATAAATTCTATCATATACAAATTGTTCAGATATATTTTCTTATATCTTTTTTTTGGTGTGGAGATACCACACTATACCATGGGAGTTAAGGGATGGGGGAGGTGGAGAGAAGAGAAGGGAGGGAAAAAAAAAAAAAAGGAGGATAGATAGGGAGGGGTAGGAGGAGGAGATAAGGGAGTAAGCATTAACGTGAGACATCATTCTCTTATTGTTTTCACGAATAGTCTTAAGAAATTCATTTCCAGTCTAAATCTATCTTTCTTAAGTGGTAATATCTTTATATTCTTGCGTGCTTTTAAACTCGAGCCAGTTGTACCATACAGAAGTGAAATTGGTTATTTTCTCTTGGGAGATACTGATAAGTTCTTCTATTTTTTCTATACAGTTTATTCTTCTGAACCATTCTATTTTTGTAGGGACTGTGTTCGTGCGCCAGTGACAGGGGATGCAGTGTCTTGCTGCGTTCGTCATGATCATGGATAATGATTTCAGATACCTTTGTTTGGGTAAAGAATTGTGGTGTAGCAGGTATTGCGCAGGGGAATACTCCAGGTTCTCTGAAGTGATTGATATTATGGTGTCATGCACCGCCCTCCAAAAATCCTGGATTGCAGAACAGGACCACCATATGTGTATCATCGAGCCTTCCCCATCCCCGCATCTCCAACATCTATCAGATATCTGGGGGTAAAATTTATGTAGGAGTGAGGGGGTTCTATACCACCTTGTGATTATTTTAAAGCCACATTCTTGAGTGGTTACATTTAACGATCCTTTATGTGCAAAATTGTGTATTTTTTCCCAATCTTCTTCTGATATGTTTGTTTCAAGATCTTTTTCCCACGCCTGACACGACACACTGGAGAACTCCGTAATATCACCATATAATGAATAGTATAGGGATGAAATAATATGTCTTTGTGGGGATTTTTTTGAGCATAGGGTTTCTAGTGTTGTAGGTAGTCTCGTCCAGTATTGGGCGGTATCACTTTTTGTCAGGAAGTGTCGGATTTGTATGTAGTTCCATTGCGATATCGTGTTTGGTTCAATTTCCGTTTTAATTTCGTTTCTGGTTAAGAGATTACCTCTTTTGAAGAAATGTTTCACTTGTATGTCCTCATGAGGCCAGTCGTTGATCAGGAAGTACTGATCTTGACCAGGGGGAAAGTCAGGATTATCTCTGATCGGAGTGGAGGGGCTAAGCCAAGGGAAAGGATGAGTCTGTTTAAAGGAATTTTGGAAGTTTTCTAAGGTAGGTCCTATGAGTGGATGAGCTTTGAGATTTTTAGAGTGATGCTTTGGGTTTAGCCACGGTAGTAGTTTGATTTGTTCGGGGAATTGAATTTGTTCTAGGGTTACCCAATCTTTAACTGTCTGATGAATGTTCCAGTCCACTATTCTGGCTAGGAGGGCTGCTTGATGATATTTTTTTAAGTCGGGCAAGGCTATCCCTCCTTTATTTTTGGGTAAGTTTAATTTGGTAAATTTAACTCTGGGTGGTTTACCTCTCCAAATAAAACCCGAGCACGCTTTGCGGAAGGATGCAAAAAATGATGATGGGAGGCGGATAGGTATAGTTTGCATAGTATATAAAAATCTTGGTAGTATTGTCATCTTTATTAGGGATGCTCTACCGAACCAGGAGACATTGAGGGCATTCCATCTTTTCAGGTCTTCTTGGGTTTCCTTCAAAATGGGAAGGAAATTTATTTGGAAAAGTTCTTCTAAGTTTGTGGGGATCTCTATTCCTAGGTATGTTATTTTTTGTTTGGCCCACGTAAAGGGGAAATTTTGTTTGCATAAATCCACTGAGTTTTGGGGTAGAGTGATATTAAGGGCGTTGGACTTTGAATGGTTGATCTTTAAGTTAGAGAGTACTTGGAAGTGCTCTAAGTCTTGTATTAAGTTGGGTAGGGAAATATGGGGTTCCGCGAGGAAGAGGAGCATGTCGTCCGCAAAGGCTGCGACTTTATATGTTTTGTTTTGTATTTCAATTCCCTTAATGTCTGGGTTAGATCTTATTTTGTTTAATAGGGGTTCTAATGTGAGTACGAATAATAATGGAGAAAGGGGGCAACCTTGTCTTGTACCATTTCGGAGATTGAAGGCGTTCGACAGGTGGCCATTGACTCGGACCCTGGGTGTTGGGTTGGAATATAAGGCTCGAATATATGCTCTCATTTGTGGTAGTATACCTACGTGTTTTAGTACTTCATCCATATAGTCCCAGGCCACTCTGTCGAACGCCTTCTCCGCATCAAGGGACAAGAAGAAGCCAGGTTTCTTTTTTGATGTTAGCCAGTGATTAATATTTATTGCTTTGATTGTATTGTCTCGTCCCTCTCTACCTGGGATAAAACCCACTTGGTCAAGTGATATAAGGGAGGTTAGTAATGGTAACAGTCTGTTGGCGAGTATTTTTGCGTATATCTTTACGTCAACGTTAATTAAAGATATTGGTCTGTAGTTCGTAACTTGGGATGCATCTTTGCTGTCTTTGGGGATGACTGTTATATGGGCCTCAAGCATTTGTTTTGGAGGGTTTTGATCTAAATGTAGTGATTGATAGGTTTTCAGGAATCTTGGTTTCAGAATATCTGTGAATGATTTATAATATTGTAATGGAAGTCCATCAGGGCCTGGGGCTTTCCCTAATTTCATGTCCTTTATCGCTTTATCAAACTCTGGGCCCGATATAGGTGCTTCAAGCTCTAGTGCTGTGTTTTCTGCTATATGTGTAGGACTGTATTTCTCGAGGAAGTTCTGAATGAGATTACCCCTCTTGGTTGAGTTGGGAGGGTGATTGGGATTAGACGGGATGTTATATAGGTTCTGGTAGTATAATTCGAATTGTTTGGCAATCTCCCCATTCGAGGAATGAGTTATCCCTTGGCTATCTCTTATGTGATGTACTGTTGAGGCAGCTTTTTTACTCTGGACTGCTCTCGCTAGAAGTCTTCCGCTTTTGTTTCCTTGCTCATAGTAGATCTTATGTCTCAGGATATACTGTCGTTTGGTCTTTATGTTGAGTTCTTCAGATAATTGTTTCCTTACTCTAGTCAGTTCCTCAAATGTTGAGATCGCCAAAGTTCGTTTATGTGTTGTCTCTAGTTTGTGGATTTGGTCCAATAGGGATCTAATTTTGGCTTGGTGGTCTTTTTTAGTTTTGGCTAATATTTTAATGAATTCCCCTCTTATGACACACTTATGTGCTTCCCATTGTGTAAGTAGAGAAGTTTCGTCATTTTCGTTTTGTGTAAAGTAATCTTTTAGGGTATTTTTGAAGTGTAACAAGTCTATGGGGTCTTTCAAGACTGTGGTGTTGAGTCTCCAGGTCTTGGTAGAGGTATTTTTTTCTGGAAAAGTTAGTGTCATGGTAATCGGGTGATGGTCGGATATAGTCATGGATTCGATAGAGGTCATTACTAGGAGTTTGAGATCCGTCTGTGAGAGGAAGAAATAATCAATTCTGGAATATTTCTGGTGTATTGGTGAGAAATATGTATAGTCTTTAGTTTGTGGGTTCAGAGTTCTCCAGGTGTCGTGCAGCGTGAGTTCTTGCAATTTTTTTTTCATTTGTTTCAGTGCTCTGTAGGGAAGGCTCGATGTACCGCTTGATGTATCTATGAGAGGGTCTAGGGGAGCGTTGAAATCTCCACCTAGAATTAGGATTCCAGCGGAAAAGGTTGTCAAAAGTTCTTTAATTTTGCGGAAGAACGCTACCTGCTTAGAATTGGGGGCATAGATGTTTGCTATCGTGATAGGGTGGGGGCCTATTTTTCCTTTCAGAAAGAGGTATCTACCCCCTGGGTCTGCCAGTTTATCATGTATTTGGAAAGGTGTCTGTTTTGAGATTAATATTGAGACACCCTTGGTTTTCCCTTCTGGGTTGGTGGCACGGTACACTATTGGAAATCTTTTGTCCTGTAGTTTTGGCGTCTTGTCTGATTTGAAGTGTGTTTCCTGTATGCATACAATACTTGCCTTTTGTTTGTGAAATTCGTTGAGAAATTTAGTTATTTTTTCTGGGACGTTAAGCCCTCTTGCGTTTATTGAGAGTAATTTTATCGAGGTTTGAGTGGTTTGATGCTTGTATGATGGCATCTTGAGTTTGGTTCGTAAAGGTTGAAGGGCTCACTGTCTCAGATATAGTGAAAATAGGCTCCGTTATTTGGAGTATTGAATTGAGTGTGCTAATGAAAAAGACGTGTCTGATAGCTATGCAAGTATTGTATATCACACAGAAGGTGGGGGAGAGGGGGATGAGGAGATCAAAGAAGAGAAAAAAAATAAAAAAAAAGAATAAAAATTTGAAAAAGTATGTAAAAATAAATAAGTAACCAAGAGTAAATTAATAAATAAAGATAAATAAAAAAGGGTAAGAGATAAGTATGGGGGGGGGGGGAGGGTGGCTAGGGAAAGGGGTAAGGAGTAAGGGAGTTTTCCGGAGATAGGTTAGGACCAGCTAGTCCAACCTATTTTAAAGGTCCGGTAGGGTCAAAGAGCAGGTATATTGCTCTTTGTGTGGGGACGAGGTCCAATTGGAACCAGAAGTTGTCTTAAGATATTTAATAAAGTACTGTTAGAAATTGTCTAACGGGCACTCTGGAGCAGCTAGCTAAATGTTGTATTAAATGTTACAGGCTAAATGGAGTACATTAAAATCCGGGAATCGAGGGTATTGGGTGTTAAGCGGGGATGTGTTTATCATATTATGTTTATTGGGATATAGAATACTGGATTTATGTGTGGACTCATTTTAGTTTGCCTTTTGTTGTAATAAATGTAGGCCATAAAAACATGTGTTTAATATTTAAACAGGTTTGGCATGTAAAATATTCCTTCCTGCAATTCTATTTTTTGACCACAAGATGGGGCTAGTGTGCTGGAAAGTCCAGATTTCTTATTCTCTAGAGGTTTTGGGGCAAAGAGCTACTGGATGTAACTAATTTAAATCATGTTATATATATCTGTCTACGTTCTTATATAGCATTACCAACAATTAATAAACGTATTGTTTACCCCGTATATCTATTGCCGAAAAGGCTGGTATGTAAGGCAGCATGGCGGTCAGGGGATATTGTATATTCTCATCTTGGCCCTGCTTGCCAAATGTATGGGAGCCATATAATCATCGGAGTTGTCATCAAATAGTGTCACCTCTGATATGAGGGGCGCCGTTTGGTGAGATGGTGAGATATATGTTTTGTAGAATATGTTTCAGTTCTAGTGTGATATTTTATAGAGATCCGCCATAGTGCCTTATCACCGTATTTAGTCGAACTAAGCATAACATTGAAGGTAAAGTTTTGTCATGAAGTAGTAACCTTACTAATTTTCAACATTTTATTACATAATACGTAACGTAACTGTAACTGCCATATTATTCTACTTTGCCCTACACCTAGGCTATGTAGCAGGGGAGACAAGTTAGTAAACATATAAAGACCGCAAAAAGGCGGAAAAAGTAAAACATAAAAATCAAATGTTCAGTTGCGGATGGAGTTTTAGCGAGAGTTCAAGTTCCCTGCCCAATCCGCGTAAGTTTTTTCCTTTAAAGTTGTGTGTCATTGAGATTGATACGTCATATGGGGCATAATAGTAATGTGAGTAATGCATTCCCCATTGTTCCTGTGATGTATGGTAAAACTAAAGGAAAGAAAAACTGTCTGTGTTTTGAGCTAAAAGTCTCGAGATTCACCTTTCATGAGTGTATGGGGAAATTCGTTACAGTCAAATTACTCACGTAAAGCCATACCAGGCTCATGTATACCGGTTTGCCGTTCACGTTTTGGGTTCGTTGTTTTCGATTCGGATCTTCGGATTCGGAGTTATATAGGTGAGTATGTTGGTGATGGGTCTGCTGCGTTCCATTTGTGTCAGTTTCCTGTAATGTAAAGGGGAAAAGGAGAAAGGGAAAGAGACAAGGAACTGATTCAAAGGCCATGACCAGCTTATGGGGCGGTATAAGTAGATCGATGTCTTGTAGCTGATGATTTACTGCTTGTCAACCGTTGGTCAGTTGCATGCTTGGGCGAAATGTAGATCAGGATTCGCACACTGCCGAAGTGGTGGATGTATGCTGGATCTTTAGAAGGCGATTTGTGTTTAGGTATCCATCTGGTCATGATGTTCCATGCGGTCTCTGCGTCTCGGTGGTGAGAAACCAGGGCTTCCTTGGTTTAGGCCTCTCCTGCAGTGTTGGGCCGATGGTGATCGTCTGCGTCGATCTCTGTTTCTTTGGGTTCTGGGAGTGTAGTTGTTGGTCACTTCGATCCAGGTTTCGTTCAGCTAGTAGGAGTTGTACCAATCTGGGACTTCGATTGGCGGGATATTCAGTGTTTCAAAGAAGGCACGGAGATCCTCTGGTGTGCGAAGTAATGCTGTTTGGCCCTTCCACGTTGCTGAGAGACAAAATGGGAACTTCCATCTATAGGGTATTCCTCTCGTGCGTAATTGGTCGGTGATCGGGCGTAATGCTCTGCGTTGCTGCAAAGTAATGTTAGAAAGATCTTGGAATAGTTTGATCTCCGTCCCATTAAAGTGCACCCGGCCTTTCTCTCTTGCTTTTTTTAAAATGGCTTCTTTGAGAGGGAAGTTAACCAAGCAACAAATTATGTCTCTGGGTGGGTCTGTGTCTCTTCCTCTCGGTCTGAGTGCCCGGTGAATTCTCTCAAAATCTATGGGGGAATCTGGCGGTCTTTCCAGCAAGTCATTGAAGATTGTCGCCACGGTTTGTTCAAGTGGGTTCTGGTCAGTTAGTTCTGGGACCCCCCTGACTCTAATATTATGGCGTCTTCCTCGGTTATCAAGGTCTTCTAAATGGCGCTGAATATCCACGATATGTGAGAGATGCATGTCTGAGGTTTTTTGAACCTGTTTTATCGCCTCAGCTTGTTTTGCTGTTGTCTGCTCTACTGCCCCCAGCCTTGCTGCTACCCCTTGTATGTCTGCCTTTAGGTCAGTGATGGCGGCCGACAAAGTTGCTTTTATATCCAGTGCCACTGCCTGAAGGTCTGAAAGGGATAGGGCCTGAGAGGGCTGTTTAGGGGTAGATTCCACCCCTGTGTGGTTGTGTGTGCCGATCGCGCCGTCCGACGCGCCGCTGGAACCGCCGAGCGGGCCGCATGTTTTAGGCGAGGCCGCGGCTTTTGGGCCTTCACCCAGCGATGTCCGGAACATCACTGGGATGTTATTTAAATTATTGGGGGTTACCTCCGGAGTGTCCCTGGGTGCTGTGAAGTGCTTGTCCCCCTTTCCCATGCTCGGATGGAGAGCGATTCGGCCTGTAGTTGAAATTAGCTGCTCCTATGCGCCAGAGAGCATGGATTAAGCATCCATTCCGGTCCGGAGTTAGGCCACGCCCTGGATATATTTATTGAAAGCAACCCGGTATCCAGGATTGAATGAAGGAATTAGTTATAAACCTTTCCTTTGATTCTTATAGCTTTGACCTCTGCCTCTCTGATGTTCTGAATACTGGGTGAGCGGTGCTTGTTGCCTTTGGAGTTCAGAATGGTCCCATGGCTGTAATGTATTCATTCATATCTACGGCCACATAGCACTAAGCCCCATAAACATCCAGTAAGTTTCCCCTCCTCCCTTTTAAATTATCACCTGATCACCTCTTTCTTTGGTTAGAGTCTCATCGGGCCTCGGTCCCCCTCTTTGTGGGATGAGAATTAGGGTCCGATATGCACATACACATTCAGCATTTCATTCTGATTGATCACTGAGGTAGTTCTAGGGTATCCGTATGGACACCCAAGGAGGCACAGTGGAACCTGACTTCACTGTATATTTATATTGGTGATGGTTGGACTCCGGCTGTGTGTCCAGCTTGAGGTCCCCTATAGCCGCGGCTTGTCGTTCGTTGCAGGATCCCTGTGTCATGTGATTGCGGGGGCCCTCTGACTTGTTTGTTTAGAGGGTGTCCGCATAGCATGTACTACAGTGCTGCACTTCCGGTAATCCATTTCCGGTGCTGGCCCTTAGTCCGCGGCTCGAGAACCTCCCTCCTTTGTCCGCTTGGCGCCAAAAGGCAGCGTGACGTCACACGCCCGCGATTTTGGCGTCATGGGGAGGGATATAAATGGCACACACACAATTTGTGCTGTGTGGGAGCTCGGAGACAATAAGGATTGAGCAGCAAGGTAAACCATGGCCCCTTTTCCCTTTCTTTGGAGCTTTACTATAAAACAAGGATTCCTTTTGAAACTGCCTAATTTAACTAAGCATATGTTTTGGGGTGAGCTTATGCCCCCCTTCTTTTCCCTTTTCTCTGATTATTACCAGGACAAGGCTATATGGTGGCAAACCTCAGGAATACATTTCTGTATTTCCTTTGCACACATATTACTGCTGTGACCTCTTAATGAACGGGATTCCTTTTTGACATTTGTGCAACAATAGAGGTAAGCTGTGCTTCCCCATTATATCCTTAGCATATGGATGATATATGCTAAATGCATTTTATCAATCTATGCCAACCATATTAGCCAATTAACTAACTTTTGGCATCGATATGTTTTTCTTTGAAATTAATAGATATCTGCACTTTTACAATTTATCCGTACAAGCTCCCAGCCAGCATTTTAACCATATTACCAAGGAGATATTTATGTGGTAAGTGGCGGATTCAAGAGAGATTTGTCTCTTTCTCTGCTATAAATCACTACTCTATTCCGTTATACTATATCAGAAATTTGAGGTTTTCCCTATTTCCCTTTTTCTGTACATTATAGACATTTATTGTCCATGAGGCCGTGATGGTCCCTGTAGATCACTGAGTTTCATATATCCCTCCCTACAGGTTACCCGTCATCCCGGTGGAAATCGTTCTTTGAGTGCTGCTTTTTTGCCATGGGCTAGTATCCCATGAGAACTCCCTGAGGAGATTTGTTTTTGGACCTGGTTTGAGAGGTAGGGTCCTATCCATTACTCTCAGGGATTAACCCACACAAATAATGTGAGGGTGGAATGGGGCTTCCTTAGGGGGAGCTATGGGGCGGGTTGGGGTTTACTAAATGTGTGGGTGTTAATGTGGGTGGGGCTGTTGGGGTTGTGCGTTTTTGGGGGGGGGGGTTGTATTTTTTTATTTATTTATTTTTTTCTCCTCGGTCATATTTGGTGTCTTCATATATTTTGAATATAATGCTGTATATTATCTCTCTGATTATGTTAAATTAATTTTGTTTTCTGTGTCTCTTGTTTTTTCATACACCCAAGGTTCAATATATGAACAAATCTACCTTTGATGTTTTAACTCCTTGTGATCATGTCTACTTTCATGATGAAGCCTGTATAGGCGAAACATGTAGAAGCTTGTTGCAAATGTGATCACACACAAATGAATACTGCATTATTTCTGTCTATTATAGGAGTAGGTATATATACCTATGACTGTTGATATGTGCATGTCTGTTCATTTTTTATCAATTTTTTCCACTTTTTCAATAAAAATATGTTCCAATAACTTAATCTGTTTATCAGAGTATCTAACTTGATTAGTATTTTCATGATGTACCTATAAAATCCCATATCTCTACTTTTCTTAATACTTAATTCTAAAGGGATGTCGGTACTTTAATGTACAGTGAAAAATCTGACAACTGCACTGGGTGACACTGACAGAGAGTGAAGGGGTTAACTGGGGGGGGGGGGGGGCGATCGGGGGGTGACAAGTGTACCTACGTGTACTGGTGTTAGTGTAGTGTTGGTGCAACTCACTGTGAGATGTCTCCTCTCTAGGGATGAGCCCGATGTTCGAGTCGATTGTAAGTTCGACTCAAGCATCGGGTGTTCGACTGTTCACAGAATAGTGAACAATTTGGGGTGTTCGCGGCAAATACGAAAGCCTCAGAACACCCTTTAAAAGTCTATTGGAGAAATCAAAAGTGCTAATTTTAAAGGCTTATATGCATGGTATTGTCTTAAAAAGTGTTTGGGGACCTGGGTCCTGCCCCAGGGGACATGTATCAATGCAAAAAAAGTTTTAAAAACTACAGTTTTTTCGGGAGCAGTGCTTTTAATAATGCTTAAAGTGAAGCTTTAATATGTCTATAATATGCCTGTAAAGTGGCGCATGTTTCCCATGTTTACAACAGTCCCTGTACAAAATGACATTTCTAAAAGAAAAAAAGTCATTTAAAAGTACTTGTGGCTATAATGAATTGTTGGTCCCGGCAATACACATAAAAGTCATTGAAAAAAAAGGCATGGGATTCCCCCACAGTCCATTACCAGGCCCTTCAGGTCTGGTATGGATTTTAAGGGGAACCCTGGGCTTTTTTTTTAATTAACCCTGCAATTGAATGAAGGAGCCCAGTGTTGATTAAGATAATTAGCTCATGCTAATTAGGTTAAGCTTTAGTCATCTAGCTGTATATAAGTGTGACATTTCAAATAAAGAGTAATTCCTGATGTAGCCTACACTGGTGTTGTCTGGTGACTGGGTGAGCTAATGGGTCTTGGATTGTGTGGTACCGGACAGAGGAAGCATTTACGGCGGACATTTTGTTTTAAATGGCGTGGGGGTCCCCCCAAAAATCCATACCAGACCCTTAAAAGGGCATGCAACCTGGCAGGCCGCAGGAAAAGAGGGGGGACAAGAGAGCACCCCCTCTCCTGAACCGTTACTCCGTACTCCTCCATCAGAAAAGGTTGCACCAACTCAACCCAGCGACATTTGGGCCATTCTCTGGAGGAAGCAATCATCGCAAAATCATACAAAAAGTCTTCAACATGTTCAGAAGGCAGCATAGGCCGTATGAAGTCAGCTGTATGGATTTTTGCTTTGTTGCCATGAGCAACCGCACCCATCTGCTCACTCTTTGCACTAAGTGACGGCTTGCTTTCCTTTTTCCTTTGCTCCAGTGTGGCCAAGTGCATCTTGCACCAGTCTGGGGCTTGTTCTGTCGGTAACAACCCCTCCAGCCACAAAGTTCTGTCTCTCATCTCAGCAAACATTGCTTTCTTTTTGTGTTTTGACCACCCCATCTCTGCAGTCAGGTACACAACACTTTTGAACACAGTTCCTTTTAACACAGGAAAATTTTGCGTACTGTCTTCTTTAAGACTTGCAAACAGCACACTTTCACATGCAGACTCCACTGGTTCACATTAGCTGCTCCTCACAGCATTGCTGTAAAAAACAGTTTCTTGCCACTCACTGTTTTTGGTATGCAAGGATCTGGAACTCTTTCAAATCTGCCCGCATTCTCCACCACATGTAAGATTGGGGTTATCAGACTCAAACAGTAGGTGCGTTTTCCAGTGAGTACGCCAGTACAAAATTGTATTTTTAAGGGCCTGGTAGCCCACTTTTATTTAAAAGCATGGAAAAGTTGACAAAGACATCAGTACCCATGCAGGGGGTTCCACCATTACTGTATCTTGCACACTCAATACTTTAGCCTCCTGGCTTACATTGTTCCCATATGACTGATTCATGCCTTTAGCCAAGGCCTCAGGTCTGCTTCTCAGACCCAAAAGAGTTTCCTAGAGTGAAGCTCTCTCCTAGCTCATTCCTGATCAACGCCTTGCTGCTCTGTCACCAAGTACGTCTGCCTCCTGCAGACTAGCATACTCTGGCTGCCCCATGCAGCCTCTGACTCCTCTCAGAGGAATGGGAGTCCACCTGACCCCCATGCACAGACTTCCTGTCTGTTGGGTGGAACCCTGAGCCATAGTCAGGTCAAAACTAAATAGCCCAACACACAGCTGTGCAATCAGCGTGCCTTTCTCTCCAAAATCTGGTGTAAACCAGCAATCCTCCAGGTAGCAGAGGGTCCTACCACCACAATATATATATATATATATATATATACACACACACACACACTGCATCCAGTGTAGCCTATATCTATAGTGTATTCAGTGGTGTACTGTTTTTAGTACACTTCTGGTTTTGTACATAGTACACAATACAGTGCAGCTGTAGTACAGTTTCTAATAAAGTGCAGGCGGTGTACACAGTATCTAATACAGTGTAGTGTGGTGCTGCAAAACAAAAAATACATAATGTCCGGAAGGCCACCAAGGAGAGGCAGGTGCTCACAGGTCACTAAAAAAGGGCAAGCAGCCTCTGTGTCTACAGTCAACAGTGGTAGACCTCTGCATGTGGCCATGGGGCATGCTTGTCCTTTTTTTCTGCTACTGGCTGTGTTATTGAGCCAGAACATGCAGAACAGTTGGTGGTGTGGATAACAAAGCTGTCCTCATCCTCCTTGTCTTCTGTCACCCCGGCTCAGAATAGTTTGCCTTCCAACGCAGATGCCAAACGGCCTATTTCACTGGCTCCCTGTCCACAGTAACTCCTTCCATAGCCCCACCATCATGCACGGAGGAGTCCCCAGAATTATTCGACCACAATGTCGGGTACATGCTGCTGGAGGATGCACAGCGATTTGAAGGCTCCGGTGTTGGTTCCAAGGTTGAGGAAGGGAATAACGTGAGCCTAGAGAGTGTGGGTGCCACGGAATGACAAGAAACTGGCAGTCATGTTCCCCCAGCTACAGCATACTGCCAAGTGTGGGAGGAGGAGGAAGAACAACTCCAACAAGGCAGGATGTCCTGGAGGAGGAGGAGGAAGAACAACTCCAAAAGAGGAGGAGGAGGAACAACTTCAACGAGGCAGGATGTCCTCTAGGGGGTGGAGGAGGAAGAACAACTCCAATGAGGGAGGAGGAGGAGGAACAACTCCAATGAGGCAGGATGTCCTCTAGGAAGAGGAGGAGGAAGAACAACTCCAACAAGGCAGGATGTCCTTGAGGAGGAGGATGAAGAACAACTCCAACGAGGCAGGATGTCCTCTAGGAGGAGGAGGAAGAACAACTCCAACAAAGCAGGATGTCCTCTAGGGGGAAGTGGAGGAAGAACAACTCCAATGAGGCAGGATGTCCTCTAGGGGGAAGAGGAGGTGGAAGAACAACTCCAACGAGGCAGGATGTCCTCTAGGGGGCAGAGGAGGAAAAACAACTCCAATGAGGCAGGATGTTGAAGAGGAAGAGGAAGGAGGAGGAGCAACTCCAACGAGGCAGGATTTCCTCTAGGGGGCAGATTAAGGGCAGCCACCCTATTGAATCAAACTGCAGAGCTCCGCAGGTGCAGGGCGCTGCAGACTCCCCGCTGACTTTTAAAAGTTCCTTGGTGTGGGCCTTTTTCAACAAGTGTGCAGCAGATTGCAACCTATTTCTGAAGCGGATCAAGCGTGGCCAGAACACACATGCTTGACCAGACATATGATGACCTGCCATGCAGTCTGTTGGCAACAGCACTTGAAAGACCCACATCAAAGAAAAAGGCGGACTTCTCCTTGCTCCTCATCTGGGATCTCCAACCCTACTATACCTCCAGTCCTCTCAAAAACCTGCACTGAGAGGAATGAAGGTATAGCAATGGGTGTCCCAAGTACTTGCAGCCATTCTAATAGCAGTACACCACCATCTGATTTTAGCAGGCAAATTTCCCTACCCCAGTTGCTGGACTGTAAAAACAAATTTGGTCACAGCCATCCACATGCTCACCGTCCAAATGCTGGCTTGGCCAAATTGCTAGTACTACAGCTGCTGCCTTTTCAGCTGGTAGACTCTGCCACCTTTCATGAATTTGTGGAATGTGCTATACCTCAGTAGCAGGTTCCAAAATGCCATTTCTTTTCAGGGAAAGCCATTCTGGCTCTCTACCGGCATGTGGAAGGCAATGTTTTGGCCTCGTTGGACAGGGTGGTCAGCAGTAAGGTTCATATTACCGCTGACTCATGGTCCAGCAGGCATGGGCAGGGATGTTACCTTTCCTTCACGGTGTACTGGGTAACTCTGCTGGCAGCTGGGAAGGATGCAGGACAGGGTTTAGTGTTGTTGGAGCTTGTTCCACCACCACGCCACGCCACACCACGCCAAAATGCTAGTGGTGCTTTTGCCGCAGCTCTCTCCTCCACCCCCTCCTCTTAATTTTTCCTCTATGGCCTCTTCTGCAGATTTGTCCTCTGAACTAGCAGTGCTCCGTAAGTGTTCAAGGGGCTACGCAAGCAGTCAGGCTAAAACATGCCATGTGGTTCTTGAGTTGGTCTGCCTAGGGGACAGGAGCAACACTGGGGAAGAGATTTTGTCAGCTCTGCTGGGGCATGCTCAGAGGTGGTTGACGCCACGTCAGCTTCAGTCAGGAATGGTTGTATGCGACAATGGCACCAACCTTCTCTCCGCCCTCCGACAGGGACACTTGACCCATGTTCTCCTGAGGCAGGCCAGAAAAGTCTGTGGTCATTTCCGCCGGTCATACAATGCCAGTGCACGGCTGGCTGACATGCAAAAAGGTAACGCAGCCTGTCCACCAACCGCCTCATTTGTGACATGCCCACCAGGTGGAACTCAATGTTGGCAATGATGCAGCGGCTGCACATACAGCAGAGGGCCATCAATGAGTACCTGTGCTAGTATGGCACCAGGACAGGGTCAGGGGAGCTTGGCTTCTTATTGTCACGCCAGTGGCTACTGATCAAGGATGCATGCACTGTCCTGTCACCATTTGAAGAGGTCATAAGGATGGTGAGCAGGGAAAATAAATGCATAAGTGACTCTGTCCCTCTGGTCTTCCTGCTGGAGCACACGCTTTGTGGAATCATAGACAGGGCACTTGAGGCAGAACAGCGAAAGGAATAGGAGGACTTCCTTACCTCTCAAGGCCCCATTTATCCAGATAGCATTACTGCAGGCTGGCCAAACACAGAGGAAAAGGAAGAGGATACAACACTAGGGATATGACTAGGTTCATCAGGGACTAATGACAATATTGGTGTGCCCTTCCGTATAGTGTTAGTACCACTCCTCTTTTTTGAAGACATTTACCCAGCACAAAAAGAGAGTACTTGGGTATAGTATTAAAACACCTCAGAAGGGAGACCCTTTAATAGGGTTCCCGAGCACCTATGTAACAATCCTGCTAAGCACCTTTAGCCTGCAAAGCAACACTTGGTGACTCACATGACCCAGTAAGGAAAGAATGAACCACTGCAAGTGTCTGTTCAGAGCCTGCTCTGTGTCTCACAGCTGCCTCCTGGAAGCACTGCATGCTTGGTTTATACAGCTGAAATAAGCTGGGTGTGCTCCGGAATGTTCTGTGCGTGCGAGCATATGCACGTAGTCCTGGCGAACGGGCGTGGCTGTGTTTGTGTATGACGCAAATCCTTGTGCGCCCAGATAAAGCTGTGTGCGCCATGGCCGCCAAACAACTGCTAAGTCCAGCGTCACTTTTGCGAATGCATGTGCACCATGACGGCCAACAACTGCTGAATACAGCAGAACTCTTGCGAACGCACGTGCGCCATGGTGAACCAAGGCAAAATGGCGCACCGCCATGTGCCATGTTACAGGTAAGAAACAGCCAGACACAATCAAAAAAGGTACACTTTTCAAACACCAAAAGCTAGCCCAAAACTCCACCGTATGGTCACCGCACATAGGTGTCCAGCCTCTAGCTAGCTTGACTGATTGTTACAATCACTGGGACACCCCACAATAATAGTAAAGGGGTTTAACTTACCCATCCAGGTGCAGGGCAGCTTAGAAACTAAGAGCCCAAACTTCACCCATCATGGCGGTTTATTGTCACTTGAGGACCTTGAAGGACTGGGTACCCTTTTCATGTTTATGGTCCACTCCCTTGGACCTGTACAGCACCCTGCAGGAATGCCTTAGCGCTTTGGTGTCCAGGATTATACTTAGCAGGGTCCAGCACCCAAAGGCCGCATTACAGGCGAAATCTTGCAGGATCTTGACTCTTCTTTGCGAGGCTTGGGTACCATTTATTTAAGCATATAAAGCCTGTGTCAAATGGATCTGATCGGTCAATCCCGTGATTCATTTAACAACCGTTTGTGGGAATAGAGAACTAGAGCTCAAACAAACTGTGCCATCCACCTTGCAAACACTGGTAAAAAACTGAAGTGCTTCCTATGTGGGAGGGGTTATATAGGGGATCACTTCCTGTCTGAAGACCTTTGGTCTACCAGTGTCCATTCACCTGGAGATACAGTATAACCCAGTAGGTAATGAATATTGGCCTGACTATGTCCCATGATGTATGAAAAAGAAATTAACATATTTGATTTTTCACGTTCGTGTTCAATAGACTTTAACAGTGTTTGAACAAATTTTCTGCCTGTTCGCATGTTCTGCTCCGAACCAAATCGGGGGGTGTTTGGCTCATCCCTATTTGTCAGAGTACTAGCCACATTCCAAGAATCAATCACCTTATGTTTATATACTGTTTCTGCACTAAGGAATTGGCTATAGTGCAACATTGGAGCAATTAGACTCCTGATATCATTCAAGAACAGCACCACACGTACTGCTTAATTGATCTTAGCCTTCTCAGAAGAGTTGAAGCTGTTATAGCTGCAAAGGGTGGGCCAACTCAATATTGAACCTTACGGACTAAGATTGGGATGCCATTAACGTTCATGTGAGTGTAAAAGCAGGCATCCCAATACTTTTGGTAATATAGTGTATGTTTGTGGTTTATACACAGGTGAATAGGTTCTATTGCATATTCGTTCATTCAGCAGCATCATGAAGAAAACAGCGACCTGAAGAGAACTGCAATTTACTATTGTATAATATCAGGTAAGACATTACAACCAGATGGAATCTAACTTTATGTGCTTTAGGAAAGGCTCTTGATGATAAACAATCTACAGTAAACAGCATGATACACTAATGAAAGAGAGACAATGCAGACTTTGATAGTTGTAATTTGAATATTCTTAAATCAGGTATATTGCTTAGAATTAGGTGGAAAACTAAAATGCTAAATGTGATAAGCTGTTTAAATGCATCATTTTACTAGCAATATTATAAACATAAATAGATTGCTTGTATCATCGTTCTTTCATTAGGAAGCTGATTTAACTTTTTGTAGGATATTAAAAGTAATTAGGAGGTGTCTATTAGAATGGACAGCTTATCGAAGCTCATTTGACCTATGTCTTTTTTTTGTTTCTCCACATTTTGGGTAATTATTAATGAAACCCCCTACTCTGACTACCTCTGTTTATTAATGTATACAAATTATTTATGTGATTTTTTTTTTTTTAATTCTTTATTTATCAGATTTTACATCCTACAGGGATTATCGGGGGCCTACAGGCTCCCATAAAACAACAATCAACCTGGGCAAGGAGCATGGTTCACAGTTCACATACAGAAATAAAATCAACAGTTAAAACACTGCAGATAGGTCAACAAATACAAGGTCCATCCAAACACTCATATGAGAGTTACTGTATAATGCCTAAAATTAATTCCAAACAAAAATATCAATAACTTAATGGATAGGATATGGTACCAACCAAATATAATATCTTACAATAGATCTTTTTTTGCCAAATCTGTATAAAGCAAAAATGCCATGATAATTTTAATAAAATAAGGCCAAAGTTTTTGTTGAGGTGTCGGGCTATAGACAACAGAGTGCCAAGGCACACTTGCATATCAGAAAATGCACTGTTATTTTTAAGGTGGAGTTCAGGAAAAAAAGAAGATACATTTTCAAGTTAATACTTATGCAAATTTGACATTTTTATATTTTCCCTATAAAAATCTTTAGTTTTGAGTTCAGATCTACTTTAGTTTAAAAAATAGTTTACCTTTCTGACTTCTCCTATTTTGAGTTATAGCGGAAATCTAAAAATAAGGCTACCTAATAGTGATGACTATATTTATTATATTAATAAGGGATAGCGGGGATGAGCTTAGTGCTAGCTCCATACGTTATTTCACATCAAACACTGGCTGTTCAGATGTTCGTCCAAATGCCAAACATATAGGGCATTCAACATGGATACAGTGGTGTGAAAAAGTGTTTGCCCGCTTCCTCATTTCCTGTTCCTTTGCATGTTTGTCACACTTAAGTGTTTCGGAACATCAACCAATTTAAACAATAGTCAAGGACAACACAAGTAAACACAAAATGCAATTTGTAAATGAAGGTGTTTATTATTAAAGGTGAAAAAAAATCCAAACCATCATGGCCCTGTGTGAAAAAGTGATTGCCCCCCTTGTTAAAACATACTATAACTGTGGTTGTCCACACCTGAGTTCAATTTCTCTAGCCACACCCAGGCCTGATTATTGCCACACCTGTTCACAATCAAGGCATCACTTAAATAGGAGCTGCTTGACACAGTAAGGTCCACCAGAAGATCCTTAAAAGCTACACATCATGCCGAGACCCAAAGAAATTCAGGAACAATTGAGAAAGAAAGTAATTGAGATCTATCAGTCTGGAAAGGGTTATAAAGCCATTTCCAAAGCTTTGGGAATCCAGCGAACAACAGTGAGAGCCATTATCCACAAATGGCGAAGACATGGAACAGTGGTGAACCTTCCCAGGAGTGGCCGGCCGCCCAAAATTACCCCAAGAGCGCAGCGACGACTCATCCAAGACGTCACAAAAGACCCCACAACAACGTCCAAGGAAATGCAGGCCTCACTTGCCTCAGTTAAGGTCAGCGTTCATGCCTCCACCATCAGGAAAAGACTGGGCAAAAATGGCCTGCATGGCAGAGTTCCAAGGAGAAAACCACTGCTGAGCAAAAAGAACATCAAAGCTCGTCTCAATTTCTCCACAACACATCTTGATGATCCCCAAGACTTTTGGGACAACATTCTGTGGACCGATGAGACAAAAGTGGAACTCTTTGGAAGGTGTGTGTCCAAGTATATCTGGCGTAGAAGGAACACTGCATTTCAGAAAAAGAACATTATACCAACAGTAAAATATGGTGGTGGTAGTGTGATGGTCTGGGGCTGTTTTGCTGCTTCAGGACCTGGAAGACTTGCCGTGATAAAAGGAACTATGAATTCTGCTGTCTACCAAGAGATCCTGAAGGAGAATGTCCGACCATCTGTTCGTGTACTCAAGCTGAAACGAACTTGGGTTCTGCAGCAGGACAATGATCCTAAACACACCAGCAAGTCCACCACCGAATGGCTGAAGAAAAACAAAATGAAGACTTTGGAGTGGCCTAGCCAAAGTCCTGACCTGAATCCTATTGAGATGTTGTGGTATGACCTTAAAAAGGCCGTTCATGCTCGAAAACCCTCTAATGTAACTGAATTAGGACAATTCTGCAAAGATGAGTGGGCCAAAATTCCTCCAGGACGCTGTAAAAGCCTCATTGCACGTTATCGCAAACGCTTGGTTGCAGTTGTTGCTGCTAAGGGTGGCCCAACCAGTTATTAGGTTTAGGGGGCAATCACTTTTTCACACAGGGCCATGATGGTTTGGATTTTTTTTCACCTTTAATAATAAACACCTTCATTTACAAATTGCATTTTGTGTTTACTTGTGTTGTCCTTGACTATTGTTTAAATTGGTTTGATGTTCCGAAACACTTAAGTGTGACAAACATGCAAAGGAACAGGAAATGAGGAAGGGGGCAAACACTTTTTCACACCACTGTAACTGTGACAGCTTCCAGCTGCCAATGGATGCTAAGGAAGCAGTGGATGCTTGCAGATGTTGTGTCTTTACCAACCACTGAGGTCACATGGCCCAATCACTTACATACATGGCTGGGAATTCCTGGTCATGTAAGCAAATAGACATAGAAAAGAGTGGGTATGTCATTGCCTAAATATGGCCATATTTGGGAGTGATATAACCACTATCCTGCCTGTCAATGAGTAACAACCATGGTAATGTTAACAACCAATGGTTGAGTCCCACCACATTTAACGGGTGTAAACACCATGTGGCATGACAATTGCTTTTTGCAATTTCTTTTTTTTGTGATAACCTAGTCAAAGACAGCTAGTTTTGATACCATACTTTAAATAATATACTTTATTTTTCTTTAGAAATTAGAGAAAAATGGTGAAGATTATGAAAAAAAGTGATTTGCTGGTGATTTCAACCACATAAAACATGTAAAAGTTGGAGCACTTTTTGTTTTCTGAAAAAAATAAAAATACATTTTCTGGAATCAAACAATACCACATTTTTATATGTATGTCTCAAGTTAGAGACAATATATGATGTAGAAACAAGGCTGTATATGTTAGATTTTTTTATTATGAAGCTTTTTTCTCACACATGATGACATGACAATAAAGGTCCTATCTTTAAAAACATATTGAAAGCAGTCTGAAGTTTTAGACTAAGTATCTGTTTTTTTTTTGTTTATATTTATATTTTTATAATTAAAAATAGTTTTCTAGCTTTTTTTCCTTGTTTCTTATGCATATAAGTAGGTAAGGACACAAAAAAAAACTTTTTACTACTGATTTTATACAATAAAACATCCTATAAGCATGTCTTAACCACATAGTGGGAACATTTCAAGGCCCAAAAACAAGGGAGCACATTTATTTATTTTTATTCTCCAAGGCACAGGTGTGGGATAAGTAAGTGGATCAGGACTTTTGCCTTCACTTTGAGTTTCTAATTATAGATGAGCAGCAGTATTTCTCAAAAAAGAATTTAAGATTTCACCTAAGGATCTCAATTTTGTTCACCCCTTAGGATGAGAAATATTACTTGGATTATACTTACCAAAATGTGTTAAAGTCAATCAGAATCAGACTTCACAGAAAGAAGAAATAAAAGACAAGAAGGAAAGAAAGGATACCCAATCTTGTAAAATCCCTGGATTGCAAGTGGAAACATTTAAAAATGTTCTTGTTTTTTTAAATAAAGTGGACTTTTTCCCTTTCACAAAAAACTACACTGGCACGCATCACTGCATGCTGATATGAAATCAACTGACATTTATTAGTTAAACTAATATTCTTTGCTTTTGCTTCTTCCTCCGGCTTCTTCTTCTCTGCTTCATCCTCTGCACGATCCGCCTCAATGGGAATCTTCCGCTGTGTGATGCTTCTGTTCAGGTGACAGTTCTTATATAACAGTGACCCCGCCCTATCTGATGCACAGGGACTTCCCTATGGCTTTCCCCGTGTTGTCAGAGGGGGCGGGGTCACCCGTTTATGTAATTGCAAGGAATTGTCAAAAACCGTATATTGTCTTTTTTAACATTTTTGACACTTTTTTTGTGAAATGGTAGGTGTACATTTGTACCCAATTACCAATTCACACAGGGGGGGTGGGATCTGGGGGTCCCCTTGTTAAAGGGGGCTTCCAGATTCTGATAAGCCCCCTGCCCACAGACCCCCACAACCACCAGGCAAGGGTTGTGGGGATGAGGCCCTTCTCCCCATTAACATGGGGAAAAGGTGCTTTAGGGGGATACCCCAAAGCACCCTTCCTATGTTGAGGGCATGTGGGCATGTTCAGGAGGGGGGGCACGCTCTCGTCCCGTCCCTTTTCCTGTGGCCGGCCAGATTGCGTGCTTGCATAAGGGTCTGGTATGGATTTTGAGGGGGACCCCCACGCCATTTTTTTTTGGCGCAGGGTTCCCCTTAATATCCATACCAGACCTGAAGGGCCTGGTATGGAATTTGGGGGTACCTCCATGCATTTTTCTTTTTTAATTTTGGTACAGGGTTCCCCTCTGGGGAAATCCCATGCTGTTTTTATCAATGAACTTTTATGGGTATTGCCAGACTGACAATTCATTATAGTGATAGTGATAGCGTTAGTACTTTTAAATTACTTTTTTTCCTTTAGAAATTAAATTTTGCACTCGGACTGTTCTAAACACGATAAACATGTGCCACTTTACAGGCATACTATAGACACCCCCTAGGTATGAAATTTAAAGGAATATTACACTTTTATTGTTTCACTTTAAGCATTATTAAAATTACTGCTCCCGAAAAAACGGTTGTTTTTAAAACTTTTTTTGCATTGATACATGTCCCCTGGGGCAGGACCCAGGTCCCCAAAAACGTTTTATGACAATAATTTGCATATTAATGTTTAAAATTAGCACTTTAGATTTCTCCCATAGACTTTTAAAGGTAAAGGGTGTTCTGTGGCTTTCGAATTTGCCACAAACACCCCAAAATGTTTGCTATTCGGCGAATGGGCAAACAGCCAATGTTCAAGTCGAAATCATGTTCGACCCAAACATAAAGCCCATCCCTAGAGGAGACACCTTTTTCCGAAATTAACTCTTACAGGAGAGAATTTACCTTCCTAGGGGTACATTTCCTCTCACTTCCCGTTGTCGCCCTCCGTTTGTAAATAGGAGTCGTTTGTAAGTTGGATGTTTGAAAGTAGGGGCCTGCCCTATATACTCTGCAGAAATTTGGGCCTTAGGTGATGGTGTTGTCACAACACTGTAAGCCCTCACAGTTACACTTGGTGGGCGCAGGAATGGGCCCTGCTGTGAAATATTAGATCAAAATATGCAATTACACGCCAGAAAAATTGGGCCGTAGGCACTGGTGCCGGTGCCACAACACTTCAACCCCTCACAGATACTCTAGTTGAGCGCAGGAACAAGCCCTGCTGAAAAATATTACAGCAAAAATTGTAATTACCAAAACCCAACTGCCAAAATTCAGGCGAATGGGGAAGTATCTGATAATGTGGTAATAACGAATGGAACCCGACAGGGATGTCCCTTATCTCCATTGATATATGTTCTAACTATGGAACATATGGTGACAGCAATTCGGAAAATAACAAAGACAAACAGGGAATTAAAATAAAAAACCATGAATACAAAATGTCAGTTTATGCGGATGACCTAGTATTATATATTACAAACCCCATAGTAACATTACCCAATTTAATTAAGGAGTTCAAGCGCTTTGCTAGTAAGTAATTTCAAGGTTAATTATAACAAAACAGAAGCCCTAAATATTACACTTCCAACAAATACTATTGATATACTTAAAAATAACTTTTCTTTTAAATGGCAAAGTAATGCGATCAAATACTTGGGAATATTTATACCCAAAGATCTGGGAAAACTCCAGGAAAGTAACTACCTGCCATTAGTACAAAAAATAGCGAACCTACTTCAAAAATATAACAAAGGGACCTTCTCATGGACAGGTCGCATAAACATTATAAAAATGGATATACTCCCAAAAGTACTTTATGTGTTTCAGACAATTCCAATATTTCCTATTAAAAATATACTGAACTCCCTACGGAGACTTATTGGGAGTTTCATATGGGCAGGTAAACCTGCCAGAGTAAGCAGAGAGGTTTAGCTCTCCCTGACCTATCAGTGTATCAGTGTATCTTTTTTTAATCCAAACAATTTTTATTAAGTTTTTTTTTTCCAACAAATACAATCACATTAAACAGGCAAAATGTATTCAAATAGTATGCGTATGAACAAGGTACCCAGATGGGTAGGCATAAACAAATGACACTTTTATTCTGGCGAACAAATTATAAGCACCGGGGAGGTTGCATATATAGGCCAACTTAATACTAACTCGGGCCTAGAACACGACTCATAAATTTCGCTGGGCTATCGCTTCAATCTTGTTGCTGGGAGATAACATTCAGAGCGTCTCCCCTGATAACCCCGTGTCAATTCTAGGGTCTAAATTGACTCGCCTTTTACTGGAGTGTCACCACTGCTCCGAGCGTGATCACTCTAAGACTCGCAATCATGACAACTATGATTATTGGCGTTCCCTTTTCCTCTTTCCAGTTATCCGTTATAGCACCTTCTAGCTCCCCTGAAGAGACGACCAAGCGGCCACCAGGGGTGTAGGATAGAGAGCCCAAAGATAGGGAAAGGGTAAAGCGGGAAACGTAGAAAAAGAGGGGAAGAAAAAAAAAAAAAAAAAGAGAAGGTTGGGGGGGGGGGGTGGGGTGGGGGTGGTAGGGTATTCGGTCCAGGGATTGAGAAGTTTCCGAGCGGAGGAGGGGTGGGGTCCACCACCATCTACCCCCTCCGCCTGTAGTTAACAATGAATCTATGATTGAGGTCTGGTTAATGTGGCCAGATGACTGGATGTTTCTGCGGAATACCTGTCCTGTCATCCGCGTGTTTCTCACTACAGGGATATTGCAATATTAGGTGTCAGTCAGTACTCTGTATCAATGTTTGATATGGCTGTGAGTGCTTAAAAGTGAGCCAAGGCTCCCAGGTCGACGAGAAGCTGGATATTCTATCTTGAGAGGAGTGAATTAGCTCCTCCCATTATCTCTACTCGATTAACACGAGCTATCCAATCTTTAATCGGGGGTGAGCGTTTAGACTTCCAATGTACCGGAATGCACATCCTGGCCGCATTAATCATATGTATGGCTACCGATTTCATATATCTTTTTACGGAAATATCAGACAAATGAAGGAGGTATTGTGCTGGAGTGAATTCCAGGGGCAATGAGGTGACGTTAGTGACTACCTCATGTACCTTGCTCCAGTATGGCTGGATTAGGGAGCACGACCACCATATATGGATAAATGTACCTGTTTCTCTTTCACATCTCCAACATTTGTCTGATACTGTTGGAAATATTCTGTGAAGCAGCTTTGGGGTTTTATACCATCGTGTCCTGATTTTGAACCCATTCTCCTGTACATTTACATTGAGGGACCCCTTGTGGGTAAGTAAGTGTATGCGATCCCAGTCCGTGTCTTCAATCTCCCTGTCTAACTCGTCCCCCCCAGGATGCCTGTTCAGAGCGCAGGACAGAGTGTGTTTCTCCAAACATGGAGGCATAGAGTGCAGAGACGACATGATTCTGGGGGGAGGAGCCCGAGCATAGGGACTCGAAGACTGTGGGTGGTCTTGAGAAGCTCTCCCTTTTCCCTGGCCTATCTAAGAAATGTTTCAGTTGAATGTAGGACCAGAGGGGAAAGGTCTGAGTGCTAGATATTGCTGCCAAATCTTGCTGTCTTCTAAATTTGCCCCTATGGAAGAAGTGTTTTGCCAGCATCTCTTCGTGTGGCCATTCCTGTGCTAGGTAGGATTTGGCAAGTCCAGGAGGGAAATCCGGATTGCCTCTTACAGGGGTAATCGGGCTCTCCGTGTTTGAGATCGCATGTATCTTACACACCCTGTTAAATTCGTGGAGTGTTGCCCCGATAAGGGGGTGTGAGTGAAGATGAGTGTCAGTGTATCAGTGTATCTTAAAGCAGTACTGGTGACTAGGATTTTAGACTGGTTTCATAACTTAGGAAGTAAACAATGGGTGAAGCAAGAGGAAGAGATCATGAATATAAATTTAAAAGTCCTACCCTGGATAAAGAAAGAAAAAAGATCGTCTAAACAGGATATGCCACTTTTGGTCGGAGCAACATTAAAAGTGTGGGATGGATTGATGAAGAGGGGAATAGGGTCATCATACGTGGGCCCAATGACACCCCTCTTCAGCAACCCTGATTTCCCACCAGCGAGTGAAACCAAAACCTTCTTAAAGTGGCATAGAAAGGATAGTACCAGAATCATACAGACAATGGAGAACAATAGACTTCTCCGACTAGAGGATATAGGTAGAGAACACTCAAATAAGTGGATACAGTATAGACAACTCCAGGAATATATAACCACCCTTGAGAAAGAAGGGACACTTTCTAGAACACCAACGACACTTGAAACATTACTCCTACAAGAACAAAAACCCACACATAATCTATCTAACGTATATGAATATTTAATTTCGAATAGGGGGATACAGGAGCTAAACTATATAAAAAAATGGGAAGAAGAACTAAGCATGGCTATACCCAGAGATAAATGGGGCAAAGCAATTATACTAACACACAAGATGTCGCTCTCTAATAGGCACCAAAAAAGAAACTATAAATTATTAGTTAGATGGTATAAATGCCCAATTGACATGCATAAAATTAACGCAGAGAACAATGACACATGTTGGAGATGTCAGAATGCAATCGGTACAATGTCACATATCTGGTTCTTTTGTCTAGGAGTCCATATATTTTGGGAAAAAATATATAAAATATACTATGAGATGACAGACATAAATGTACAATCAGATATACTAATTTCCATACTATCAATGATACCGGGATCGATTAAAAATATAAAAAAAAGGGATATTAAAACCGTGCTTAACAGCAACTAGAACGGCCATAGCAAGAAAATGGAAAAATAATATATCACCTTCAATAGAGGAATGGATAATGGAAATGGACGAGATGCGTTCACTGGAAGAGAGGATCACCAGTGAAAAAGGCCTAACAGGCCAAATAAGAGAAACTTGGCAAAAATGGGTAGAATATAGGATATCATCCTCTTTAATGTTGACAATATGAACAGTTGAAAATAAGCTGGAGGCGGGAGACATAGGAGAGAGAGGGGGGAATTGGGGTCTGTTTTTTTTTTTTTTGTTTGGTGGATCAATAGAGAAGTTTTAATGGGTATGAAGTATGAATGGTAAATGAATGAATGAAGGATTATTAGCATACGGATAATATACATTGGTACATGAACAAAGATAACAGAAAATGTTAAAAGATGCAATAATATAAATGTATGTATAATGTACTGTTGAAAATGAAATGTTAATACAGATAAAATGTGAAAAATGATGATAAAATAAAGATTTAAAAAAAAAAAATTTTTTAATTACACGCCCCTGTTGAATAGGGGCAAACAAATTGGGCCTTAGCCACTGGTGCCCAGAACCAAAAATTTTCTTACAAGCTATCAACATGAACATTGAGGAGGAATAGGATAGTCACTCAGCATAACAGGATAGTCACTCAGCATCAGCATAGGCAGTCTTGAAGGGATCTCACATTCATAAAAAAATTATTCGGTTACATCAACATCGGGTGCTTGGTAGCTGGTGATCCAAGACTGATTCATTTTTATGAAGGTGAGCCGATCAACCAAGTCGGTGGACAGGCGCACTCTGTGATCGGTTACAAAGCCTCCAGCAGCACTGAATGTGCGTTCCGAAAGAACGCTGGGTGCAGGACAGGCCAGTATCTCAATTGTATACTGTGCAAGCTCTGGCCAGTGATCCATCCTCAAGACTCAGTAGGATTTTTGGTGGAAAGGTCTCCAAGTCTGATATTGCCCCTAGGTATTCCTGCACCATGTAAATCAGACGCTGGCGATTGTTGCTGGAACCGATCAGACCTTGGGGCTGCAGACTTCTGTGACTGACCGAAGCCAGTACCAGGAATTTGTAACCTTTGTAACCCAGGCTCTGGAAACGCGTTGCACAAACCTTTCTGCAAGGCCTCCCGAAGATGTTTCATCCTCTGCACCCTCTGCGACGGCTGGATAAGTTCCGCAATCTTACCCTTGTAACGTGGATCAAGGAGGGTTGCCAGCCAGTAATGATCCCTCTCCTTGATGCCACAAATTCGAGGGTCCTTTCGCAGGTTTTGCAGGATCAGGGAGGCCATGCAGCATAGGTTTGCTGAGGCATTTGGTCCGGAGTCCTCTGGGTCACTAAGGACAACGTGATCCGCAGTCACCTCCTCCTAGCCACGTACAAGTCAATAGGTTTCTGGGGACTGTAAACGATCCCTGCTGATGCTGAGTGCTAGGCTCCACCTCCATGCTGACACAATCCTACTCCTCTTCCTGTGTGATTGGCGAGCCCACAGGAACACTGTCTGGATAAAGGGGGCCTTGAGAGTTAAGGAAGTCCTCCTCTTCCTCCCTCTGTTCTGCCTCAAGTGCCCTGACCATTATTCCACTCAGCATGTGCTCCAACAGGTGGGCTAGAGGAACCGTATCACTGATGCATTCACTGTCACTGCTCACCATCCTCGTGGCCTCCTCAAATGGTAACAGGACAGTGCATGCATACTTGATCATGAGCCACTGGCGTGGCGAAAAAAAACAACGCTCCCCTGACCCTGTCCTGGTGCCATAGTCGCACAGGTACTCATTGATGGCCCTCTGCCAACGTTAATATCCGTCTGGTGGGCAAGTCACAGATTAGGCGGTTCTTGGGCAGGTTGTATTCCTTTTGGAGGTCAGCCAGCCGAGCACTGGCATTATATGACCAGCGGAAATGCACACATACTTTCCTGGCCTGCCTCAGGAGATCCTGTAAGCCCAGGTACCTGCACAAGAACCGCTGCACCACCAAATTAAGGATGTGAGCCAAACAGGGCACAAGGGTCAAGTGTCCCTGTCAGAGGGTGGAGAGGAGGTTGGTGCCATTGTCGCAAACCACCATTCCTGGCTGAAGCTGGCGTGGCATTAATCCCCTCTGAGCCTGCCCCTGAATAGATGACAGAATCTCTGCCCCAGTGTGGCTCCTGTCCCCTAAGCACACCAGCTCAAGCACTGCATGGCATCTTTTTGTCTGAGGGCTTGCATAGACCCTTGAACGTCTGCGGAGCACCACTGTTTCCGAGGACAAATCTATAGAGGAAGAGGCCATGGAGGAAGAAGAAGAGGAGGGGGTGGAGGAGAGAGGTGTGTCAGAATCACCACTAGTAGCATTTTGGAGGCGTGGTGGTGGAACAAGCTCCAACAATATTGCACCCTGTCCTGCATCCTTCCCAGCTGCCAGCAGAGTCACCCAGTGCACCGTGAAAGATAGGTAACGTCCATGTCCATGCCTGCTGGACCATGAGTCAGCGGTAATATGCACCTTACCATTGACTGCCCTGTCAAGTGAGGCCAAGACATTGCCTTCCACATGCCGGTAGAGAGCCGGAATCGCCTTCCGTGAAAAAAAAGGCGTTTGGGAACCTGCCACTGATATACCGCACATTTTACAAATTCACGAAAGGGGGCAGACTAACAGCTGAAAAGGCAGCAGTTGGAGTGCTAGCAAATTAGCCAAGCTAGCATTCAGCCGCTGGGCATGTGGATGGCTGGAACCAAATTTTGTTCGCCGGTTTAGCAACTGGGGTAGGGAAATTTGCCTGCTACAATCGGATGTTGGTGTAGCGATAGCAGATTGCCCACAAGTACTTGGCACACCTAATTCTACACCTTCATTCCTCTCAGTGCAGATTTCTGAGAGAACTGACGGTATAGTGGGGTTGGAGATCTCAGCTGATGAGGAACAAGGAGAGGTCCACCTTGTTCTTTTGTGTGGGTATTTTAAGTATGCTTGCCAATGGACTGCATGTGGTGCCCAAGTGGCTGATGTTTTGGCCACACTTAATATGCTTCAGACATATGTTGCAAACAGCACCGGTGCAATCTGCTGCGCACATCTCAAAAAAGGCCCACACCAAAGAACTTTTGGAAAAACACGCAGAGTCAGCAGCACCCTGCACATGCGGAGTATGATGCAGTCAGTTGGCTGCCCTTAAGCTGGCCCCTGGAGGGCATCCTGCCTCTTTGGAGATGTGCCTCCTCCCTCCTATCAGGCACCCACGTAGAGTCAGTGACCTCATCATCCCCTCCCTCCTCATCACTGGAGCAAACCTGGCAGTATGCTGCAGCTGGGGGAACATGACTGCCAGTTTGTTGTCCTTCTTGGGCATCCCCTCTCTCTGGGCTCACGTTACTGCCTTCCTCAAGCTGGGTACCATTATCGGAGCCTTCAAAAAGCTGTGCATCCTCCTGCAGCATGTACCCAATACTGTGGTCGAACAGTTCGGGGGACTCCTCCATGCATGTTGGTGGGGCTAGGGAAGGAGTAACTGATGACCTGGAGCCGATGGAATAGGCCGCTTTGGCAGCTGCATTGGCAGCCAAAGTACTCTGAGCCTGGGTGACAGAGGATGAGGAGGATGAGGATGGTTAGGTCATCCACTCTACCAAATCTTCTGCATGTTGTGGCTCAACACGGCAAGCTGCTGAAAAAAAGGACAAGCGTGCCCCACGGCCACTTGCTGAGGATGCACCGTGTCCATGACCAGCAATGTTGGCTGTAGACGCAGAGCCTGCTTGCCCTCTTTTAGTGGCCTGGGAGCATCTGCTTCTCCTTGTTGGCCTCCCAGACATACTGTATTAGATGTATTTGTAATGTATTTGAATAGGTACACCAGGAATGGCCTGCAGTGAGATGTAGCTGCACAAAGCTGGGATGTATATATATACTGAATATTCTGCAGCTAACTGAATCAATAGCCTGCCTGTAGCATATTAAGAAGAGAACAACAGGAACGGTTTGCAGTGAGATCTAGCTGCACAGGATACAGTAATGAATATACTGCAGCTAACTGAATCAACCGCCTGCCTGTAGCATATTAAGAAGAGAACAACAGGAACGGTTTGCAGTGAGATCTAGCTGCACAGGATACAGTAATAAATATACTGTAGCTAACTGAATCAACTGCCTGCCTGTAGTATATAAGGAAGAGAACAACAGGAACGGTCTGCAGTGAGATCTAGCTGCACAGGATACAGTAATGAATATACTGCAGCTAACTGAATCAACTGTCTGCCTGTAGTAAACTAGGAAGAGAACAACAGGAACGGTCTGCAGTGAGATCTAGCTGCACAGGATACAGTACTGAATATACTGAAGCTAACTGAATCAACTGCCTGCCTGTAGTATATTAAGAAGAGAACAACAGGAACGGTTTGCAGTGAGATCTAGCTGCACAGGATACAGTAATGAATATACTGCAGCTAACTAAATCAACTGCCTGCCTGTAGTATATTAGGAACAGAACAACAGGAACGGTCTGCAGTGAGATCTAGCTGCACAGGATACAGTAATGAATATACTGCAGCTAACTGAATCAACTGTCTGCCTGTAGTAAACTAGGAACAGAACAACAGGAACGGTCTGCAGTGAGATCTAGCTGCACAGGATACAGTACTGAATATACTGCAGCTAACTGAATCAACTGCCTGCCTGTAGTATATTAGGAAGAGAACAACAGGAACGGTCTGCAGTGAGATCTAGCTGCACAGGATACAGTACTGATTATACTGCAGCTAACTGAGTCAACTGCCTGCCTGTAGTATATTAGGAAGAGAACAACAGGAACGGTCTGCAGTGAGATCTAACTGCACAGGATACAGTACTGAATATACTGCAGCTAACTGAATCAACGGCCTGCCTGTAGTATATTAGGAAGAGAACAGGAACATTGTGCAGTGAGATCTAGCTGCACAGGATACAGTGATGAATATACTGCAACTAACTGAATTCACTGCCTGCCTGTAGTATATTAAGAACAGAACAACAGGAACGGTCTGCAGTGAGATCTAGCTGCACAGGATACAGTACTGAATATACTGCAGCTAACTGAATCAACTGCCTGCCTGTAGTATATTAGGAACAGAACAGGAACGGTCTGCAGTGAGATCTAGCTGCACAGGATACAGTACTGAATATACTGCAGCTAACTGAATCAACTGCCTGTAGTATATTAGGAAGAGAACAGGAACGGTCTGCAGTGAGATCTAGCTACACAGGATACAGTACTGATTATACTGCAGCTAACTGAGTCAACTGCCTGCCTGTAGTATATTAGGAAGAGAACAACAGGAACGGTCTGCAGTGAGATCTAGATGCACAGAATACAGTACTGAACATACTGCAGCTAACTGAATCAACTGCCTGCCTGTAGTATATTAAGAACAGAACAACAGGAATGGTCTGCAGTGAGATCTAGCTGCATAGGATACAGTATATTGAAAATACTGCAGCTAACTGAATCAACTGCCTGCCTGTAGTATATTAGAAACACTACACCAGGAATGCTTTGCAGTGAGATCTAGCTAAACTGTATACAGTATATATGTATATATATATATATATATATATATATATATATATATATATATACAAATATATATAATGTATATATATATATATATATATATATATATATATATATATATATATATATATATATATATATATATACTAAATATACTGAAGCTAACTGAATCAACTGCCTGCTCAATCTAGCTAACTGAATCACCTGTCTGCTCAATCTATCTAAATTAAATTAAATGACTCTCTCTCTCTCAACGCCGGAACACACTACACACGGCAGACATGCAGGCGGCCTTTTATAGTGTAGGGCGTGTACTTAATACCCTGAACCATAATTGGCCAAAGGCACCCTGCGTTTGTGCAAATATAGCTCTCTTCACTGACGGTGCTGTGATTGGTAAAGCATGTGTGTCATAGTGCATGCTTGGCCAATCATCAGCCAGCAATGCACTGCTATGACGCAGTGCATTATGGGCCTTGACGCACCGCTCAAATTTTGTGCGAACGGTCCATAACGATCGAACAGCCATTGTTCGAGTAGAACTCATGTTTGACTCGAACTCAAAGCTCTTTCCTACTCACCAGCAATGTTAACAAAACAAAGTGGAGAAGTGGAGAAAAAATATATATATATAATATGAATGGAAGTGATCTCATCCATTCATAAAGTTTTCTGTGCTCCGCTTCTGCTTTGTTTACATTATGGCGAGCAGTTACAGTTGCATGGGGGAGCTGTGTCAAGGATATGAATGAATGAGGTTGATTTTGTGTTAGCTGCCAAACAGATTAATTCATCAATGCAGGGAATTCTAGATTGAAGCTACAATAAACCTACAGCCTTTGAAACTGCCTTGAAACTGCCTTGAAACTTGGCCTTTGCTAAGGATGTAAGCCTTGCTGACCTAGCCATTAGGAAACAATTGTAAGCCATACATCCATGGCAGAGACAGTTTTTTTTCAAAAGAATAGGAGACAATCTTTGATATCTTTAGTATTAGAATTATATTTTGGAAGATTATCAATGTTACACAGAAAATAATTAGTATTTGTCAGGCAGCAGGAGTAAATTAAAATGCAAAATAAAGTACCAATTGAACCAATTAGTGAACCCCTTTGGAGAGAAAGACAATAATTTGTCTGTCATTTTGAGAACTCAAGTTTTTAATGTTGCATCTGATGTGCTATATAAAGCTAGAAACAGAGAGTGACCTATTAATACCCACACACAACAGAGGCATGCCTCCATCCCTGAAAGTGTGCAAGAACAGAAAGGAAATGGATACAGGACTATGTACGAGGCATGTCTTTGTTAGTGAAAATTGATGACTTGAGTAAACTACTTAATTATGAATGGAGTTAATATCCCAATCCTCGTGGGCTGTCCATAAGATTATACTATGTTGAATTAATAATTTTATTGAGTTAATAAATATGATATATAATGCATAATATAAAAATATATAATGCATACGAAGAAAACTATAATTAATAGTAATAACATATTTAATAGTGATCATAAATGGACATGATTGGTACAAACACCAATGAATATGATAAACATATGAATCAATTAAATATATTTATGATAAATACAAACAATACACAATGTAAAGGGAAGACAAATTCATGATTGTAGACGAGCTTAGCTTGGCACCCTTGAGTGTAGCTGCTTACCAACCGCCGGCTGTCATATGCTCTCGTTGCGGTAGGGCGTCATATGACGTCTTCCCATTTAATCAGGGAATGCACACGATCGTGCGTGTGCATCCCTGTTCATTCGGTGGCAGCGTGTCACGGAGACACCGCTCGCCACCGAGGAGGGTGAACAGCCATTGGGCATGGCTGTTTACCACGTGATCAGCCATGATGAATTCACGGCCAATCAGAAATGTGCGAGCGCACTGCGCGTGCACGTCCGTGGCGGCGTGTTCCCGGAACACTGCTCATCACCAAAGCTGGTAAACAGCCATTGGCCGGTGGCTGTTTACCACGTGATCAGCTGTAATCCTTTCACAGCCGATTACTAAATGTCAACAAACCGCGGTAACAAGATGTTACCTGGTTCTCCTCCTCACACACTAATCGTGTGTGAGAAGGAGATTTCGGTAACATCACGTTACCGCTTACAGTTTACACCAATCACACTGATTGCCCCCCCATAAAGAGGACCTATCATCACCCATCATAGTACCTGTCACCACCCATCAAAGTACCTGTCACAGTTCATCTGAGTACCTGTCAAAGTCCATCAGAGTACCCGAGTACCTGTCACAGTCCATCTGAGTACCCGAGTACCTGTCACAGACCATCTGAGTATCATAGTACTTGTCACAGTCCATCTGAGTACCAGAGTACCTGTCACAGTCCATATGAGTACCCAAGTACCTGAGTACCTGAGTACCTGTCACAGTCCATCAGAGTACCTAAGAACCTGTCACAGTCCATCTGAATACCCGAGTACCTGTCACAGTCCATATGAGTACCTGAGTACCTGTCACAGTCCATCTGAGTACCTATCACAGTTCATCTGAGTACCCGAGTACCTGTCACAGTCCATATGAGTACCTGAGTGCCTGTCACCGCCCTTCAGAGTACCCGAATACCAGTCACTAGGCCATCAGAGTACCTGGGTACCTGTCACCAGGCCATTAGAGTACCCGAGTACCTGTCACCAGGCCATCAGAGTACCCGAGTACCTATCTGCAGCCCATCATAGTACCTGAGTACCTATTTGCAGCCCATGCCTCATAGAATATACGTTGGGGTGTTTGCTTTCCAAAATGGGGTAATTTTGTGGGCAATTCCATTGTCCTGGTGCTCCAGGGCCTTCAAAGGTGTAATAGTTGGTTGAGAAATGAGATATGTCATTTATGCTCGTAGAACGCCTGAATGTGTTACTTCAATGTTGATCCTCTGTATGTGGCCAGGCTGTGTAAAAGTCTCACACGTGGTATCACCATACTCGGGAAGAGTAGCAGAATGTATTTTGGGGTGTAATGTGTTGTATCCATATGCTGTGTGTAAGAAATAACCTGATAATATGACAATTTTGTAAAAAGAAAATAAAAAAATAAAAAAAAATTAATTTTGCAAAGAAATGTGGGAAAAAATGACAAGTTAAAAAAAACCTCACCATGCTACTTATTTAATACCTTGGAATGTCTACTTTCTAAAAAGGGGTCATCTGGGGGGTATTTGTACTTTCCTGACTTGTTAGTTTCTCAAGAAATGAGATTCACCTGATGTACTGAAGGCCTGATCAGATGTTATCAATTTTCAGATTGGCACCATAGTTTGTAGACTCTATAACTTTCACAAAGACCAAATAATATACACTAATTTGGGTTATTGTTTACCAAAGATATGTAGCAGTATACATTTTGGCCAAAATGTATGAAGAAAAATTACTAATTAACAAACTTTAATGACAGAAACAAAGAAAAAGGAATTTTTTTCACAAAATTTCACTTTTTTTTTAAAGCACAAAAAAAAAAAAAAAAAAACACTAGTGATTAAATACCACCAAAAGAAAGCTCTATTTGTGTGAAAAAAAAGGACGCAAGTTTCATATGGGTACAGTGTTGCATGACTGAGTAATTGTCATTCAAACTGTGAGAGCGCTAAAAGCTGAAAATTGGTCTGGGCAGGAAGGGGAAAGGGGGTGTAAGTGCAATGTATTGAGGTGGTTAAACTCAACACGTTTCATGGCATTTAAAGCCAATCAGGAGTAGGATGCATGAATTTACATACAAAATAAATGAATGGATGAGTGGGTAAATGAAAAAGTGTCTAATGTATTATGCTCTCAAGATGAATAAAGAGAAGCCAAATCTATCAATTGATACTTTACCTGTGGGATAACTATATATATATATATATATATATATATATATATATATATATATATACATATATAGACATACTTGTCACTCTCAGGCTCAGACTTAGGCTTGGGGTGTTTACTAAGTATTTCTGCAAGTCCAACAGATGTCCTGGAATGCATGTACAAGATACCCTCTCTGCTCGTACTGTTTATACAGGTGTTCTGGTCAGCTATACCTATATGTAATAGTTTAGCTTGACCTTTTGACATGGATGACCTATGGCATGTCTGATACAAAAGAGCCATCTAGTGGCTGAATTTGAGAATGTTTTACTATAGTTGACATCAGTGTAAAAAAGCTGAAAAGGATACGCCCAGGTGGGATTGTCTTCTCAAAACTTCCCAAATAAAAGCCAAGAACAGAAACTGAGAGCAGGACTCTATAATGACTTAAAACCAAGGAAGGTCTCTGCCAGAACCAGAAGATGCTTTTCGCCCAATCTCCTGCAATTGAAGCTTGGGGTCCTCATTGACTACAGGGATTATGAAACCTCTATAAGCGGAGCTAAATAACATTTTATCTTATTCTTATTGTAAACAGACAATAGTTTTGCTAGGAAGTAGGTAGCATTATTCTTGTTATAGGTATATCTGTCAGTATTGTATTGTATTCCTATAATTGTATTAGCAGTTTGTATGTACAGCATTTTTGTTCAGTAAAAGCACATTTATGTCTGAGGTCTGAGCTTCCTTGCTTATACTGCAAAGTAACCTTAATAGACCAAAGCATAAACACATCCCTAATCTTCTCTATTTGTCCCTACTTCCATTAAGATGCATCCTGATCAGTGAACCATAGAAACTAGCAAATGTTTTATCTGGCCTTGTTTAAAATCTCCTGTATCTGTGTGGCATTTACAAAATTGCCATAAGCAGGAACTAAACAAACAAGAATAGGTGATAACTCAGTGAATGCTAACACTGCCGAATTATTGGCAATAGTAATTGCATGTATTCTCCCCAACGATTACAGATTACAGCACACAATATCATAATAATTGTTAAACTTATAGCCAGGAGAAAGGCAGGAGAATTTTCTATTGGCAGTCAACTGACTTTAGGAGAATGAGGATGATGTTAACCATGGAGAGTTGCTTCCTAGAAGCAATGTTGATATCCTGAATAGGGATGAGCTCAGTGTTCGATTCAAACTCATGTTCGAATCGAACATCGGCTGTTCATCAAAACCAGAACTTTGTGGGCCATTCGCATCAAATTCGTGTGATACGAACGGCCCACAATGCACTGCTCCAGTCACAGTGCATTGCTGGCTGATGATTGTCCAAGCATGCACTGTGACCCCACATGCTTGGCCAATCACAGTGCAGGCAGCGAGGAGAGGCATAATTGGCCACAGGCAGGATGCCTGTGGCCAACTATAGCTCAGGCGGGTTTAGTACACGCCCCACACTATATAAGGCCGCTTGCGCGGCGGCCTTGTGTAGTGTGTGCAGCGTTCATAGAGAGAAGGATAGGCAGGGAAAGTGTCAGCTGTGCTTTACTTCTTTAGATAGTGCTGTTACAGTGGGTGTAGTGTTCAGGGAGGGAGCAGGATAGGCAGGGACAGTGTCAGTGTCAGCCGTGCTTTCTAACCTAGCGCTGTTACAGTGGGTGTAGTGTGCCTCCTGCACAGCATACACCTGAATCTACCCCCTCATTGCTGGTGTTGTGCAGTTGATTTGTGCAACACAGGCATCTGCCTAATATTCAGTGACACCTGAATCATCCCCCTCATTGCTGGTGTTGTGTAGTTGATTTGTGCAACACAGGCATTTGCCTAATATTCAGTGAGTGTGGTGTGCCTCCTGCACAGCATACACCTGAATCTACCCCCTCATTGCTGGTGTTGTGTGGTTGATTTGTGCAACACAGGTATCTGCCTAATATTCAGTGACTGTAGTGGGCCTCCTGCACAGCATACACCTGAATCTACCCCCTCATTGCTGGTGTTGTGTAGTTGATTTGTGCAACACAGGCATCTGCCTAATATTCAGTGACACCTTAACCGCTTCCCGACCGCCCACTGTCATTTACATAGGAATCATTGCTATTTAAATAGCACTGATTTCTATATAAATGACAAATGTCCCAAAAATGTGTCAAAAATGTCCGATGTGTCCGCCATAATGTCGCAGTCACAATAAAAATCGCTGATCGCCGCCATTACTAGTAAAAAAAAAAATATTAATAAAAATGCTATAAAACTATCCCCTATTTTGTAAACGCTATAACTTTTGCGCAAACCAATTAATAATCGCTAATTGCGATTTTTTTTTACCAAAAATATGTAGAAGAATACGTATCGGCCGAAACTGAGGAAAAACAATGTTTTTTTATATATTTTTTGGGGATATTTATTATAGCAAAAAGTAAAAAATATTGCATTTTTTTCAAAATTGTCACTCTATTTTTGTTTATAGCGCAAAAAATAAAAACCGCAGGGGCGATCAAATACCACCAAAAGAAAGCTCTATTTGTGGGAAAAAAAGGACGCCAATTTTGTTTGGGAGCTTAGGGATGAGCCGAACACCCCCGGGTTCGGTTCGAACCAGAACCTTCGAACGGACCGAAAGTTCGCGCGAATTTTCAAACCCTATACGTTATAATGGACGCGAACGTTCGAAATCAAAAGTGCTAATTACAACGGCCAATATGCATGTTAATGTCATAAAACAGGTTTGGGGACCCAGGTTTGGGGACCCGGGTCCTGCCCCAGGGGACATATATCAATGCAAAAAGAACTTTTAAAAACTAACGTTTTTTCGGGAGCAGTCATTTTAATGATGCATAAAGTGAAAAAAAAAAAAGTGAAATTTTCCTTTAAATATGGTACCTGGGGGGTGTCTAAAGTATGCCTGTGAAGTGGCATGTGTTTCCCGTGTTTAGAACTGTCCTTGCACAAAATGACATTTGTAAAGGAAAAAAAGAAGCCATTTAAAACCACTTGCGGCTTTAGGTTTGATCTTAAGTAGAATCTGAACAGGTACATTATGAAGTGTAGCTCCATCCCAAAAAAATCTATTTTTAAGCTTTTTGGAGAACATAGGGAGGGGTTATCACCCCTGTAACATTTGCTGTCTTTGCACATCTGTTCAGAACATGTCACCTCACTTTCCGTCCCAATGACAAAATGTTTTTGGAAAAGTGGGGTTTTAATTGAAACAAGGATTGGTGATAAAGTATCAGTAGAGAGGAGATACCTTTTTCCCAAATTAAATCTAACAGGATAGAATTTCCCTTCCTAGGGGTAGATTTCCTCTCACTTCCTGTTTTCTCTTTCCATTTGCAAGTAGGAGTCGTTTGTAAGTTGGATGTTTGAAAGTAGGGGCCTGGCGTATATACTCTGCAGAAATTTGCCCTATTAGATGTTGGTGTAGCCACAAGACTGGTGGGCACAGGAATGGGCCCTGCTGTGAGTTAATAGATCAAGATTTGTAATTGCATGCACCTGTTGAACAGGGCAGAAAAATTGGGGGTGGTGGTGGTGGTGGTGGTGGTGGACGGTTTTGCCACAAGACTGTAAGCTCTCACAGTTACTCTTGGTGGGCGCAGGAATGGGCCCTGCTGTGAGTTATTAGATCAAGATTTGTAATTGCAAGCACCTGATGAACAGGGCAGAAAAATTGGGCCTTTGGCGGTGGTGGTGGACGGTGTTGCCACAAGACTGTAGGCCCTCATAGTTACTCTTGGTGGGCGCAGGAATGGGCCCTGCTGTGAGTTATTAGATCAAGATTTGTAATTGCAAGCACCTGATGAACAGGGCAGAAAAATTGGGCCTTTGGCGGTGGTGGTGGACGGTGTTGCCACAAGACTGCAGGCCCTCATAGTTACTCTTGGTGGGCGCAGGAATGGGCCCTGCTGTGAACTATTAGATCAAGATTTGTAATTACCCGCCCCTGTTAAACAGGGGCTGAAAAATTGTGCCTTAGGCACTGGTGCTGGTGCCACAACACTGCAACCCCTCACAGAGACTGTACTTGGAGCACAGCAGTCACACGTGTTGCGAAGCATTTTTTTTAAAAAATTGTAAGTACACGCCCCTGTTAAACAGGGGCTGAAAAATTTGTGCCTTAGGCACTGGTGCTGGTGCCACAACACTGCAACCCGGCCCTCACAGATACTGTACTTGGGAGCACAGCAGTCACACGTGTTGCGAAGCATTTTTTTAAAAAATTGTAAGTACACGCCCCTGTTAAACAGGGGCTGAAAAATTGTGCCTTAGGCACTGGTGCTGGTGCCACAACACTGCAACCCGGCCCTCACAGAGACTGTACTTGGAGCACAGCAGTCACACGTGTTGCGAAGCATTTTTTTTTTTAAAAATTGTAAGTACACGCCCCTGTTAAACAGGGGCTGAAAAATTGTGCCTTAGGCACTGGTGCTGGTGCCACAACACTGCAACCGGCCCTCACAGATACTGTACTTGGAGCACAGCAGTCACACGTGTTGCGAAGCATTTTTTTTTTTAAAAAATTGTAAGTACACGCCCCTGTTAAACAGGGGCTGAAAAATTGTGCCTTAGGCACTGGTGCTGGTGCCACAACACTGCAACCGGCCCTCACAGAGACTGTACTTGGAGCACAGCAGTCACACGTGTTGCGAAGCATTTTTTTTTTAAAAAATTGTAAGTACACCCCCTGTTAAACAGGGGCTGAAAAATTGTGCCTTAGGCACTGGTGCTGGTGCCACAACACTGCAACACGGCCCTCACAGAGACTGTACTTGGAGCACAGCAGTCACACGTGTTGCGAAGCATTTTTTTTAAAAAAAAAATGTAAGTACACGCCCCTGTTAAACAGGGGCTGAAAAATTGTGCCTTAGGCACTGGTGCTGGTGCCACAACACTGCAACACGGCCCTCACAGAGACTGTACTTGGAGCACAGCAGTCACACGTGTTGCGAAGCATTTTTTTTAAAAAAAAAAATTGTAAGTACACGCCCCTGTTAAACAGGGGCTGAAAAATGTGTGCCTTAGGCACTGGTGCTGGTGGCATGGATCATTGAGGAGGAGGAAGAGGATAGTCAGTGAACATAAGAGGACAGTCACTCAGCATCAGCATAGGCAGTCTTGAAGGGATGTGACATTAAAAATTATTCGGTTATATCCGCCTCAGGTGCCTGGTAGCTGGTGGTGGTGATCCAAGACTGATTCATTTTGATGAATGTCAGTCGATCAACCGAGGCGGTGGACAGGCGCACCCTATGATCAGTCACAAATCCTCCAGCAGCACTGAATGTGCGTTCGGAAAGAACGCTGGAGGCAGGACAGGCCAGTAGCTCAATTGCATACTGTGCAAGCTCTGGCCAGTGATCCATCCTCAGGACCCAGTAAGCCAGAGGATTTTCGGTGGGAAAGGTGTCCAAGTCTGACCTTGCCCCAAGGTATTCCTGCACCATGTATATCAGACGCTGGCGATGGTTGCTGGAACCGATCATACCTTGGGGCTGCGGACTAAAAAATTGTCTGAACGCATCGGTCAGACGTCCACCTTCCCCACCGCTCCTTCTGCCACTGACCGAAGCCTCAGCAACTCGTCGCCCAGGACCAGGAGTTTGTAGCCTCCCAGTTTCTGGGAACGCGTTGCACAGACCTTTCTGCAAGGCCTCCCTGAGATGTCTCATCCTCTGCTCCCTCTGCGACGGCAAGATAAGGTCCGCAACCTTACCCTTGTACCGCGGATCAAGGAGAGTGGCCAGCCAGTAATGGTCCCTCTCCTTGATCCGAAGAACACGAGGATCCTTCCGCAGGCTTTGCAGGATCAGGGAGGCCATGCAGCGTAGGTTAGCTGAGGCATTCGGTCCGGAGTCTTCTGGGTCACTGAGGATGACATGATCGCCAGCCACCTCCTCCCAGCCACGTACAAGTCCACTGGCTTGTTGGGACTGTACATCATCCCTAAAAGACTGCTGCTGCTGATGCTGAGTGCCAGGCTCCACCTCCATGCTCACACAATCCTCCTCCTCCTCCTCCTCCTCCTCCTCCTCCTCCTCTTCCTGTGTGATGGGTGGGACAGAAGGAACACTGTCCGGATAAAGGGGGCCTTGAGAGGCAAGGAAGTCCTCCTCTTCCTGCCTCTGTTCTGCCTCAAGTGCCCTGTCCATTATCCCACGCAGCGTATATGCTCCAACAGGTGGACAAGAGGGACAGTGTCACTGATGCATGCACTGTCACTGCTCACCATCCTCGTGGCCTCCTCAAATGGTGAGAGGACAGTGCATGCATCCCTGATCATGCTCCACTGACGTGGGGAAAAAAAAAAAAAAAAAGCTCCCCTGACCCTGTCCTGGTGCCGTAGTCGCAAAGGTACTCATTGATGGCCCTCTGCTGCGTGTGCAGTCGCTGCAGCATGGCCAACGTTGAGTTCCACCTGGTGGGCATGTCAGATATTAGGCGGTTCTTGGGCAGGTTCAGCTCCTTTTGCAGCTCAGTCAGCCGAGCACTGGCATTATAAGATCGGCGGAAATGCACACAGACTTTCCTGGCCTGCCTCAGGACATCCTGTAAGCCTGGGAACCTGCCCAAGAACCGCTGCACCACCAGGTTGAGGACGTGAGCCATGCAGGGCACATGGGTGAGCTGCCCCTGTCGCAGGGCGGAGAGGAGGTTGGTGCCATTGTCAGAAACGACCATTCCTGGCTTAAGCTGACGTGGCGTCAACCACCTCTCGGCCTGCCCCTGCAGAGCTGCCAGAACCTCTGGCCCAGTGTGGCTCCTGTCCCCCAAACACACCAGCGCAAGCACGGCATGGCATCTTTTTGCCTGCGTACTTGCGTAGCCCCTTGTACGCCTACGGAGCACCGCTGGTTCCAAGGACAGAGCACTGGAGGAAGAAGAAGAGGAGGGGGGGGGAGGAGAGAGGTGTGTCACAACCAGTAGCAGTAGTCGCGTTTTGGAGGCGTGGTGGCGGAACAACCTCCAACACTACTGCACCTTGTCCTGCATCCCTCCCAGCTGCCAATAGAGTGACCCAATGGGCCGTGAAAGAAAGGTACCGTCCCTGTCCATGCCTGCTGGACCATGAGTCAGCGGTAATATGCACCTTACCGCTGACCGCCCTGTCCAGCGAGGCATGGACATTGCCCTCCACATGCCGGTAGAGAGAGACGGAATCGCCTTCCGCGAGAAAAAAGTGGCGTTTGGGAACCTGCCACTGAGGAACCGCACATTGAACAAACTCACGGAAGGGGGCCGAGTCTACCAACTGAAAAGGCAGCAGTTGAAGTGCTAGCAATTTAGCAAGGCTAGCATTCAACCGCTGGGCATGTGGATGGCTGGGAGTGTACTTCTTTCTACGGTCCAGCAGCTGGGGCAGGGAAATTTGCCTGCTGCATTCGGACGTCGGTGTACTGCAAGTACTTGGTTGTGACACACCGAATTCTACACCTTCAGTCCTCTCAGAGCAGCTTTCAGAGAGGACTGAAGGTGTAGTGGGGATGGAGATCCCAGCTGAGGAGGAGCAAGGAGAGGTCCGCTTAGTTCTTTGGTGTGGGTCTTTTATGTGTGCCTGCCAACGAGCTGCATGGCAGGTCGCCATATGTCTGGTCATGCTTGTCGTGCCCAAGCGGCTGATGTTTTGGCCACGCGAGATACGCTTGAGACAAATATTGCAAATAGCAGTGGTGCGATCTGCTGCACTCGTCTCAAAAAAGGCCCACACCAAAGAACTTTTCTGATAACGTGCAGAGGCAGCGCCCTGCACAGGCGGAGCTCTGCGGTGTTGTACAGTTGCTGTGCTGGCCTCTACCTGGCCTCCAGGGGGCATCCTGCCTCGTTGGACATGTGACGCCGCATCCTCCTCCTCCTCGTCCTCCTCCTCCTCCTCTCTCCCTTGAGGCACCCACGTGGAGTCAGTGACCTCATCATCCCCTCCCTCTTCACCACTAGAGCAAACCTGGCAGTAAGCTGCAGCTGGTGGAACTGTACTGCCAGATTCCTCAAGCTGGGTATCGTCATCCGAGCCTTCGAATCGTTGGGCATCCTCCTGGAGCATGTACCCAACACTGTGCTCAAAGAGTTCGGGGGACTCCTCAGGAGGACATGGTGGGTCTAGGGAAGGGGTGGCTGATGATGCTCTGTCAGTACCCTGAGCCTGGGTGAGAGAGGATGAGGAGGATGGGAGGGCTTGGTCATCCATTCTACCATCCTTCAGCATGATGCGGCTCCACATGTCCAGCTGCCGAAAACAAAGACGCGCGTGTCCCATGGCCACGTGCTGATGACGATGCACGACCACGTCCACGTCCACGGCCACGGCCACTAGAAACAGAGCCTGCCTGCCCTGTGTTCTTGCTCTGCACGCTCTGCCTCCCCTTGGCGGTCTTCCAGCCATTGTAGTCGGTAGTCCTGTGGGTGCTGCTGAGAAGAAAATATAGGAGCTCTGTGTGATGCCACTAACACACTAGAAGTCCTATGGGTGCTTCTGCAAAGAAAATAGAGGAGCTCTGTGTGATGCCACTAACACACTAGAAGTCCTGTGGGTGCTTCTGCAAAGAAAATAGAGGGAGCTCTGTGTGATGCCACTAACACACTAGAAGTCCTGTGGGTGCTTCTGCAAAGAAAATAGAGGAGCTCTGTGTGATGCCACTAACACACTAGAAGTCCTGTGGGTGCTTCTGCAAAGAATAGAGGAGCTCTGTGTGATGCCACTAACACACTAGAAGTCCTGTGGGTGCTTCTGCAAAGAAAATAGAGAGCTCTGTGTGATGCCACTAACACACTAGAAGTCCTGTGGGTGCTGCTGCAAAGAAAATAGAGGAGCTCTGTGTGATGCCTAACACACTAGAAGTCCTGTGTGGGTGCTTCTGAAAGAAAATAGAGGAGCTCTGTGTGTGTGATGCCACTAACACACTAGAAGTCCTGTGGGTGCTTGAGCAAAGAAAATAGAGGAGCTCTGTGTGATGCCACTAACACACTAGAAGTCCTGTGGGTGCTTCTGAGATGAAAATAGAGGAGCTCTGTGTGATGCCACTAACACACTAGAAGTCCTGTGGGTGCTTCTGCAAAGAAAATAGAGGAGCTCTGTGTGATGCCACTAACACACTAGAAGTCCTAGGGTGCTTCTGCAAAGAAAATAGAGCAGCTCTGTGTGATGCCACTAACACACTAGAAGTCCTGTGGGTGCTTCTGCAAAGAAAATAGAGGAGCTCTGTGTGATGCCACTAACACACTAGAAGTCCTGTGGGTGCTTCTGCAAAGAAAATAGAGGAGCTCTGTGTGATGCCACTAACACACTAGAAGTCCTGTGGGTGCTTCTGCAAAGAAAATAGAGGAGCTCTGTGTGATGCCACTAACACACTAGAAGTCCTGTGGGTGCTTCTGCAAAGAAAATAGAGGAGCTCTGTGTGATGCCACTAACACACTAGAAGTCCTGTGGGTGCTTCTGCAAAGAAAATAGAGGAGCTCTGTGTGATGCCACTAACACACTAGAAGTCCTGTGGGTGCTTCTGCAAAGAAAATAGAGGAGCTCTGTGTGATGCCACTAACACACTAGAAGTCCTAGGGTGATTCTGCAAAGAAAATAGAGGAGCTCTGTGTGATGCCACTAACACACTAGAAGTCCTGTGGGTGCTTCTGCAAAGAAAATAGAGGAGCTCTGTGTGATGCCACTAACACACTAGAAGTCCTGTGGGTGCTTCTGCAAAGAAAATAGAGAGCTCTGTGTGATGCCACTAACACACTAGAAGTCCTGTGGGTGCTTCTGAGAAAGAAAATATAGGAGCTCTGTGTGATGCCACTAACACACTAGAAGTCCTGTGGGTGCTTCTGCAAAGAAAATAGAGGAGCTCTGTGTGATGCCACTAACACACTAGAAGTCCTGTAGGTGCTTCTGGGAACAAAATAGAGCTCTGTGTGATGGGACTAACACACTAGAAGTCCTGTAGGTGCTTCTGGGAAGAAAATATAGAGGAGCTGTGTGTGATGCCACTAACACACTAGAAGTCCTGTGGGTGCTTCTGCAAAGAAAATATAGGAGCTCTGTGTGTGTGATGCCACTAACACACTAGAAGTCCTATGGGTGCTTCTGCAAAGAAAATAGAGGAGCTGTGTGTGATGCCACTAACACACTAGAAGTCCTGTAGGTGCTTCTGGGAACAAAATATAGCTCTGTGTGTGATGGGACTAACACACTAAAGTCCTATAGGTGCTTCTGGGAACAAAATATAGCTCTGTGTGTGTGATGGGACTACACACTTCAAGTCCTATGGGTGCTTCTGCAAACAAAATAGAGCTCTGTGTGTGTGATGGGACTAACACACTTCAAGTCCTATAGGTGCTTCTGGGAAGAAAATATAGCTCTGTGTGTGTGTGGGACTAACACACTTCAAGTCCTATAGGTGCTTCTGGGAACAAAATATAGCTCTGTGTGTGATGGGACTAACACACTTCAAGTCCTATAGGTGCTTCTGGGAAGAAAATATAGCTCTGTGTGTGTGATGGGACTAACACACTTCAAGTCCTATAGGTGCTTCTGGGAAGAAAATATAGCTCTGTGTGTGTGATGGGACTAACACACTTCAAGTCCTATAGGTGCTTCTGGGAACAAAATATAGCTCTGTGTGTGTGTGGGACTAACACACTTCAAGTCCTATAGGTGCTTCTGGGAAGAAAATATATGTGTGATGGGACTAACACACTTCAAGTCCTATAGGTGCTGTGGGAACAAAATATAGCTCTGTGTGTGATGGGACTAACACACTTCAAGTCCTATAGGTGCTTCTGGGAAGAAAAATATAGCTCTGTGTGTGTGATGGGACTAACACACTTCAAGTCCTATAGGTGCTTCTGGGAAGAAAATATAGCTCTGTGTGTGTGGGATGGGACTAACACACACTTCAAGTCCTATAGGTGCTTCTGGGAACAAAATATAGCTCTGTGTGTGTGATGGGACTAACACACTTCAAGTCCTATAGGTGCTTCTGGGAACAAAATATAGCTCTGTGTGTGTGATGGGACTAACACACTTCAAGTCCTATAGGTGCTTCTGGGAACAAAATATAGCTCTGTGTGTGTGTGGGACTAACACACTTCAAGTCCTATAGGTGCTTCTGGGAACAAAATATAGCTCTGTGTGTGTGATGGGACTAACACACTTCAAGTCCTATAGGTGCTTCTGGGAAGAAAATATCTGTGTGTGTGTGATGGGACTAACACACTTCAAGTCTATAGGTGCTTCTGGGAACAAAATATAGCTCTGTGTGTGTGTGGGACTAACACACTTCAAGTCCTATAGGTGCTTCTGGGAACAAAATATAGCTCTGTGTGTGTGATGGGACTAACACACTTCAAGTCCTATAGGTGCTTCTGGGAACAAAATATAGCTCTGTGTGTGTGATGGGACTAACACACTTCAAGTCCTATAGGTGCTTCTGGGAAGAAAATATAGCTCTGTGTGTGTGTTGGGACTAACACACTTCAAGTCCTATAGGTGCTTCTGGGAACAAAATATAGCTCTGTGTGTGTGATGGGACTAACACACTTCAAGTCCTATAGGTGCTTCTGGGAACAAAATATAGCTCTGTGTGTGTGATGGGACTAACACACTTCAAGTCCTATAGGTGCTTCTGGGAACAAAATATAGCTCTGTGTGTGTGTGGGACTAACACACTTCAAGTCCTATAGGTGCTTCTGGGAACAAAATATAGCTCTGGGTGTAATGGGACTAACACACTTCAAGTCCTATAGGTGCTATATAGCTCTGTGTGTGTGATGGGACTAACACACTTCAAGTCCTATAGGTGCTTCTGGGAACAAAATATAGCTCTGTGTGTGTGTGGGACTAACACACTTCAAGTCCTATAGGTGCTTCTGGGAACAAAATATAGCTCTGTGTGTGTGATGGGACTAACACACTTCAAGTCCTATAGGTGCTTCTGGGAAGAAAATATAGCTCTGTGTGTGTGATGGGTGTAACACACTTCAAGTCCTATAGGTGCTTCTGGGAACAAAATATAGCTCTGTGTGTGTGATGGGACTAACACACTTCAAGTCCTATAGGTGCTTCTGGGAACAAAAATATAGCTCTGTGTGTGTGATGGGACTAACACACTTCAAGTCCTATAGTCCTATAGGTGCTTCTGGGAACAAAATATAGCTCTGTGTGTGTGATGGGACTAACACACTTCAAGTCCTATAGGTGCTTCTGGGAACAAAATATAGCTCTGTGTGTGTGTGGGACTAACACACTTCAAGTCCTATAGGTGCTTCTGGGAACAAAATATAGCTCTGTGTGTGTGTGATGGGACTAACACACTAACACACTTCAAGTCCTATAGGTGCTTCTGGGAACAAAATATAGCTCTGTGTGTGTGTGGGTGTGGACTAACACACTTCAAGTCCTATAGGTGCTTCTGGGAACAAAATATAGCTCTGTGTGTGTGGGATGGGACTAACACACTTCAGTCCTATAGGTGCTTCTGGGAAGAAAAATATAGCTCTGTGTGTGTGATGGGACTAACACACTTCAAGTCCTATAGGTGCTTCTGGGAACAAAATATATAGCTCTGTGTGTGTGATGGGACTAACACACTTCAAGTCCTATAGGTGCTTCTGGGAACAAAATATAGCTCTGTGTGTGTGATGGGACTAACACACTTCAAGTCCTATAGGTGCTTCTGGGAACAAAATATAGCTCTGTGTGTGTGGGGACTAACACACTTCAAGTCCTATAGGTGCTTCTGGGAACAAATATAGCTCTGTGTGTGTGGGATGGGACTAACACACTTCAAGTCCTATAGGTGCTTCTGGGAAAAAATATAGCTCTGTGTGTGTAATGGGACTAACACACTTCAAGTCCTATAGGTGCTTCTGGGAAGAAAATATAGCTCTGTGTGTGTGATGGGACTAACACACTTCAAGTCCTATAGGTGCTTCTGGGAACAAAATATAGCTCTGTGTGTGTGATGGGACTAACACACTATAGGTGCTTCTGGGAAGTAAATATGGCTCTGTGTGTGTGATGGGACTAACACACTTCAAGTCCTATAGGTGCTTCTGGGAACAAAATATAGGAGCTCTGCCTGCCTGGGACTAACACACTACAAGTCCTATAGGTGCTTCTGGGAACAAAATATAGGAGCTCTGCCTGCCTAACACACTTCAAGTCCTATAGGTGCTTCTGGGAACAAAATATAGGAGCTCTGCCTGCCTGCCAACACACTACAAGTCCTATAGGTGCTTCTGGTAACAAAATATAGGAGCTCTGCCTGCCTGCCACTAACACACTACAAGTCCTATAGGTGCTTCTGGTAACAAAATATAGGAGCTCTGCCTGCCTGCCACGAACACACTACAAGTCCTATAGGTGCTTCTGGTAACAAAATATAGGAGCTCTGCCTGCCTGCCTGCCACGAACACACTACAAGTCCTATAGGTGCCTTCTGGTAACAAAATATAGGAGCTCTGCCTGCCTGCCACGAACACACTACAAGTCCTATAGGTGCTCTGGTAACAAAATATAGGAGCTCTGCCTGCCTGCCACGAACACACTACAAGTCCTATAGGTGCTTCTGGTAACAAAATATAGGAGCTCTGCCTGCCTGCCACGAGCACACTACAAGCCCCTCTTTCTCAATCAATCTTTGTAACTGAATCTATCTAACTCAATCTCTGTAAGTGAATCTCTCTAACTATCTAAATGCAGCAGAGTGTCACAGAAACAGCCTGCTCAATCTGCGCCGGAACAGCATGTGACCGGCGCAGACGGCGTGGCGGCGTTTTATAGGGGGGGGGTGTACTACAGCCCCTGAGCTGTAATTGGCTACAGGCGTCCTGCCTGTAGCCAATTATGGCTCTTCGAGTTTCCGGGGCTGTGATTGGCCAAGCATGCGGGGTCACAGTGCATGCTTGGCCAATCATCAGCCAGCAATGCACTGCGTCGGCCGCGCCGGCCGCAATGCATTGCGGGGCCGCTCGCATCACACGAACGTGATGCGAGCGGCCAAAATAGTTCTGGGCTCGCCGAGCGAGCGAACGCCCGGTGCTCGATGCGAACGTGGGTTCGCATCGAGCACCGGGCCCATCC
>CM053030.1:254081424-254183924 GCA_028564925.1 Lithobates sylvaticus
TTTGACTTTTATAAAAATGAATCAGTCCTGGATTACCAGCTATGAAGCCCCTGATGCCAATGTCATTGATTAAGTCTTTTTGGGATGTAAAATCTCTGCAGGACTTTGAGGTTGCCTAGCTTTAAGGGTGTTCAATCATTTCATCTGGAAGAATGTTTTTGGTACAGGTTTCATGGGCACAATTAACACCCAAAGACCAATTTTTCTGCACCTGTTTGACAGGTGCATATCCTTGCAATTTTCTACAGCAAGGCCATCAAGCATACCATAATAGGGTTACAGTGGGAAGGCGCCATGACACCCAAAGACCAATTTTTACGCACCCATTACTTCTATCCAAAGTCAAAGTGACACCAGAACGTATCCAAAAAATTTCTAATCTTGTTCCCAGTGCACTATATTGTGGCTCTATCATACACACTGGCTCCCCAGCTGTTGCTGAGCAAAATAAAGGCAGCTTGCAGGGAAAATTTCATTTTTTTTGGCTTTATAAATGCAATTATTGCTGCAGCAGATTCTAAACATGGTACAGATCTGCCACTTTGCATGTAGACCAGCCCCCCCAGGCACTATATTGGAAGGAATTTTTCATTTTTATGCTTTCACTTTAAAAATCAAAAAAAATAAAGATCACTGCTCATTTAAAAAACTTTTTTTATTGATACATGTCCCCCAGGGCAGGACCCGGACCCTTATAACCATTGTATGCCCAATTACTTGCAAATAAGCCTTCAAAATGGGCACTTTTGATTTTTGATGTTCGGGTCCCATTGACTTTAATGGGGTTCGATATTCGTGCTCGAACTTTCGCTGTGTTCAAAAGTTCTGGTGCGAACCGAACAGGGGTCTGTTCGGGCCCACCCCTAGTCCTGATATACTGTATGTATAAAGCAGACTTTGGATTTTACTGCAAGATCAGCTTTAGCTATATATTGCTTTATGCTTTCAAAATTATTTAGTTTTATACATTTATCTGAATTAATTAGATTTTTTAATTAGATTTTTCTCCTATTGGATTCTGCCACTTAGTAGGTTTCTAAGTTTGCTTAGCCTCTTTCCTCGTATTCACAAAAGGAGTTTTTATTTCAATCATTTACACACTCCTGTTCTATGCCTAGCCCTGTTCCATTAAAAAAAAATCATTTGGAAAAATTACACTACAAATAGGACATTTTAAGAAGCTGATTAACAATAAACAAGGAAAATTAAATGAGGGAGATTTTTGTTATGCCATTTATGTGTATAATATAGAATACATATCAATTAAAGTTTGTATGTTGCAAATAATATTGGATTATGTCTAGCGATAACAGTAAATCTTTTATTTTGAGATTAGTACTGGTAAATCTGGTAAAGTGAAAATCAGACTTTGTGGTGTTGATTTACTAAAATTGGAGTGCAAAATCTGGAGCAGCTGTGCATGGTAGCCAATCAGCTTCTAATTTCAGCATATTTAGTTAAGCTTTGACAAAAACTGGAATCTGATTGGTTTCTATTTGGAGCTGCACCACATTTTGCACTCTTCAGTTTTAATAAGTCTACCCCTTTGTGTCCACATTCAGAAAACTGCTGTGACACTGATAGAACAGGATTTTTCTCCTGAATGAAGTGGCTATGTTTTGGAATCTGATCCCTTACCTTTTGCTTCATACCCTGACATGAATTGATTTACATCAGTGTTGTCTCGACAACCAAGTGCTTATTTGCCTGTAGGTCACACTAGGTACCTGTAAATTTATTGACCAAAATGTCAACCAAAAGGTATACTAGTGAAGAGGCCTACATGATACTGAGCATGACAGATGAGAGCGATGGAGGGTCCTCACTGTCAGATTCAGGCTCATTATTCAAACCTGTAGAGAGCAGCGGCACCCTAACAGATAGCTCTGATGACGGAGTAAAGATCCCTGCTAATGTCAGGCATACCCGACCCCAGTCCTCTGTTGCTGAGCAGCGGCACCCTAACAGATAGCTCTGATGACGGAGTAAAGATCCCTGCTAATGTCAGGCATACCCGACCCCAGTCCTCTGTTGCTGAGGTGCTACAATTGCAAGATTCTCGTATGCAGCAGAGTGCCGGTACTAGTGCCCCTCTACCTTCTGGGGAACTAGCGAGCACCAGCGACCTAGTACACCTTGGTAACAGACAAATTAGCACTGCAGTAACACTTGGTGACGTGGCAAATCCCATAAGTACAGCTCAAGCTGGAGCAGTGGCTAGCACAAGTAGTACCACTAAGAATTTGAATACAGGCCCGTACAGCCCATAGTGCCCTTCTTGATGCGCTTGCAAATCCTGATTGGCAGCCCACAGATTCTGCAGTGCATTCACTGATCAACCCGAAATTCAGGTGGAAACAGCAATTTTAACGCCCCTTGATTTTTTTGAGCTGTTTTTCTTGGAAGATCTGTATGGATCTATTGTGGACCAAAGCAATTTGTATGCTAATCAATTTATCATCGCAAACCCAAATTTGACCCTTGCCAGACAATTTGCATGGAAACCTTTCATGGTTCCAGAATTTAAGACCTTTCTGGTCCTATCCCTCAACATGGGTATTAGTAAAAAGAATGATTTGCGGTCATATTGGTCCACTGACCCAATTCATCATATGCCGTGTTCTCTGCTGCCATGGCCAGGGCTGGATCTGAGCAAATATTGTGGTTTATGCACTTCAAATACAATGAACTCTGACATCCTCGGGGTGACCCTGGATATTATCGGCTTCACAAAATTTGGCCCCTCACAAACCACGTCAACCAAATATTTGCAGCCTTGTATATCCCCAAACAAGATGTCTGTGTAGATGAGTCCCTGATTAAGCTTTCTGGCTGCCTTGTTTTTAAACAGTTTCTCCCTATCAAGCAGGCCGGATATGGGGTCAAAATCTATAAACTCTGTGACAGGGCAACAGGCTATACATGGAGTTTCCTGATTTACGAGGGAAAAGATAGCAATGTGGAGCCTCCCGACTGTCTAGACTACATAGGGAGCAGTGGCAAGATTGTTTGGGACTTGGGGTCACCCTTATCCCGAAAGGGGTACCATTTATACGTAGACAATTTTTATACAAGTGTGCCACTTTTTAGACACCTCTTTCAATTTGCAATTGGCGCATGTGGCATGTGTAATCTAATCACGGGGGCTTCCCCCAACAACTTCAGAATGCCCCACTTAGACAGGGGAAGAGAGCCAGCTTAAGGTGCAATGAGATGGAAGGACAAAGGGATCATTTTTATTCTGTCTTCCATTCATGCAGATATGGCAGTCCCAACTACAATGGCAACTAGTGTTGTTGAGAAGCCCCTCTGTGTCCATAACTTCAACCTTACATGGTAGGGGTGGAATTCAACCCTCTTGGCTGAAACAGAACTCCAAGCGATCGAAAGAAGCTCTCCCTCCTTGACTCTCGACCCACCGCCAACAGATCAGGGCTCTGATCTGAGTTACTACCATTTGTCTTTGTTTTATTGTGGGGGATACCCCCCCCCCCCCCCGGGTTCATGGCCCCCCTTTTCCTTTTTTTTTTTTTTTTCTTCTGAGCAGTAGGTTAGTGCTGTTTGAGAGACTGGGACAATTTTTCTCTTGGGCTTGGGAGGAGGGGAGAGATTCTATCCCTCGATGCACTTGGGGGAGCATCATACTTGTTTAGTTTATGGTTAGAGCTCTCTATTCATGTTCACTCCCCTCCCCTCCTATGTTATTAGATTCAGCACCCCAGCCTGTACATGGCAAGCACATTTTGGTTACTTTTTTTTTTTTTTTTTTTTTTTTTTTTTTTTTTTTTTCCCATTTTATGGGTGTTCGATTGCCTGATCTATAGGAATTGTTCTATTATTTTTGGGGGCCCTGGGGGGGACGAGGTCTATGCTCCCACTTCACGGAAAGTATACCCCCAGGATGGGGGGTTGTTATTGGTTCTCTCCCGGTCCTGGGGTGCGGATTTCCCCGATCTCTCGACCTTTGAGGTTGGGCTTCTGGGGTAACAGCGTGTTCTGGGGCAAACTGGTTACACTGTTTATTTAAGCTATTAATGTTTTCTTTTCTGTCATCAGGAAGCTCTGTCTTATGATCATAATAGACCCACACGAGGTCTTTAGTTAGCATGTTATGAGGCACTGGGGCTGTGGTGGATCCAGTGCGCCTCCCATTGAGCCGAGGAGTACCTTGAGTAACCTTGGACTCTCTCCGGAGTCCCTGTACTTCGGATAATCCAGTCCGTTTGATTGTAAAGGTAGGAATGATTTTTCCTTCCTACCTTTGGAAAGTTAATTTATACCATTATCACTTCGTGTTTCTTTTTATTTTGGTACAAATTTATCAATGCTTATCTCTCTTATTTCCTTTCATTTCACTCTCTTCTCCCCTTCCCAAATCCCTCTTGCACTCTATTGTAGGTTCTCATGATTCTCAAGATTGTCTCTGGATTCCTATCCCAGGCCCGAGTGAGGGGTATTATCCATCCTCTGAGCTTCTACAAGAGTTTTCTTCATTTAACAAAGGTAAGATACAGATCTACTGGGTAGCTCTCTCCCCTCTGAACCATGACAAATACAAGTAATCCTCTCCTCAATCTCAAAATTATTTCACACAACACGCAGGGACTCAACTCCCCTGTCAAGCGTAGGAAACTCCTACAATCCTATCACTCCATGCACGCAGATATCCTGCTATTGCAGGAGACGCACTTCCCGTCGAACTACAAACCCACATTCCTCCATCAACATTATCCCCAATTCTTTCTAGCTTCGGCTGAAAACAAAACAAAGGGAGTAGCTATTTGTTTGGCTAAACATATTAATATGTCCCAGCCGGAGACTATTGTAGATCCCCATGGTCGATTCGTGTTAGTATCTGGACACATAGATGGTGCGCTATACACTTTTATCTCATACTATTCCCCTAATAAAGGTCAGAAGTCCTTCTTCGAATCCATGCTACGCACTTTACGAGCACACCTGAAAGGGACTGTCTTTATAGGAGGCGACTCTAACACAGCCTTTGACTTCACTTTAGACAAATCAGCTGCTGGGAGACCGTTCTCAAAGCGTCCGTCGAAACAAAGTACTAAAATAGCCACCCTCCTTCATGACGAAGGGTTGATTGATGTCTGGAGGGAAGTCAATCCACACACAAAAGACTATACTCACTTCTCGGCCCCACATAACTCTTTTGCCAGGATAGACCACATCTTCACGCGTTCCCATACTATTCCACTCATATTTAGGTCTAAAATCATAGACTCCTCATTGTCTGATCACGCTGTAGTTACTGTGGAGGCTAAGAGGGCGGGAGGCCCGAGAGGACCCCCTCGCTGGCGTCTGCAGGAATCCCTCCTCAGTGATCCAATCCAGTGTAAGGTTCTGGAAAAGGCCATTAAAGAGTATTTCCATTTGAATCAGACAAGCGAGGTCACCCCTGCCACAGTCTGGGCAGCGCATACATAGTTTATCAGGGGACACATCATTCAAATAACCTTGAGACTTAAAGCTGAACACAAAGCTGACCTGCTTAAACTTACTGCAGAATACAGATCACTAGCAAAGGCACACAAAACTAACCCTTTTCCTGAGTCACTGACGAACCTTGACAAGGCCCGTACTCTCCTTAACCTATCCCTAACGACAGCAGCTGAAAGACATCTGAGATGGACTGGTGCTAAATTCTATTCCCAAACTGATCGGATGGGTTCAAGACTGGCAGCGAAACTCAGTCCTAAACAACGATACCTAGCCTTTCCTAAAATAAAGACCTCTTCAGGGGACCTGACTCAGAACCCAACCAAAATAATGGAAGCGTTTTCTCACTTCTATTCAGATTTATACAAACCTCTCAAGCCCCCACCTCAACGACTACGGGGCAAATTTTTTGATAACATTCCTTTGCCCACCCTATCTAAGGACCATAGTGACCTCATGGACAGCCCATTCTCTGCAGAAGAAATATTAGACACCATCCACTCCCTTAAAACTGGCTCCGCCCCTGGCCCTGATGGCTTCTCAACAGGCTATTACAAGAAGTTTGGACCCCACCTGGCCCCTCATATGGCCAGACTTTTTAACTATCTCAGGGAGGGAGCCCCTTTGGGGCCCGATCTCAACTCTGCCTATATTTCCGTTATCCCGAAGCCGGATAAGGACACTAGCGAATTGGGCAACTACCGCCCTATATCTCTTATAAACAACGATATTAAAATAATGACCAAGACCCTAGCAAACAGAATGGGGAGCTTCATTTCAGCATATATACACAAGGATCAGGTGGGCTTCATTCCTGGGAGACAGGGTCCGGATCAGATTCGCAGGACAATAGATATCATTTCACTTCTCAAATCAAGATGGGATGGGATCCCCCCTCAACATGTTTTTCTCCTCTCCATAGATTTACATAAGGCCTTTGATTCTGTAGACTGGGCTTACTTAACTGACGTCTTACGGAGATGGGGCTTTGGTCCTTACTTTCTGAATCTAATTCAATCCCTTTATTCGACTCCAACAGCGCAGGTACGTCTCTTGGGTAGGTTTTCAGAATCTTTTTCAATAGGGAGGGGGACCAGACAGGGCTGCCCCCTTTCCCCTCTCCTCTTCGCAGTGGCTATAGAGACTCTGGCAGTGGCATTACGGGTGAACCCTGACGTTAAGGGGGTGATGTGTGGAGATCAGGAACACAAATGTGCACTATACGCTGACGACCTCCTCCTCTATGTCACCTCCCCTCTTATAACTACCCCTATGATTTATAAAATTTTGCTAAATTTTAGTGCAGTTTCGGGCCTGCGGGTCAACATGTCAAAATCGATAGCTTTAAACATAACTGTACCCCCGGGACTGCTCAATCAACTCTCTAACAACTTTGACTTTTCCTGGGCTACTTCAGATATCTCATACTTAGGGATCAAAATTACGCCAGATATAACAGGTCTTTTCAGAGCAAACTACCCTCCTATGATACTAAAATGCAGTGGTGATTTGGATAAGTGGGCAAAATGTGGTCTATCCTGGCTGGGCAGAATTCACGCAGTAAAGATGACCCTTCTCCCCCGTCTTTTGTACTTATTTCGTTCACTCCCGATCCCAATAAAGAAACAAGTACTAAGCAAATTTCAGTCAGAGATTGTCCGATTTATTTGGGGCCGCAAAGGGTATAGATGTCCCTCTAGCATTCTTTATCGCATGAAAACTCAAGGGGGTCTAGGCCTACCTAATTTGTGGGGATACTACCAAGCTGCGCAACTGGCTCAAATTTCGGTGGTCTTCTCGAAGGGACCGAAGCCTGAATGGCTCTCGATGGAGCGTTACGCTATCCTTTTGAATACCATTGACTATCTTCTATTGTGCAAGCCAAAACACAGGCCAGCCATTTTGTCACCCACCCTATCTCACTCCATGACCTTGAGCTCCAAGCTCTTCTCTCGACAAACTCTGATCTCACCCATGAAACCATTAGCCCATCTATTCCATAACATGGACTTTACACCAGGAATGTCAATCAAATCTTTTCAATGGTGGACAGACAAAGGCCTTTATAGGATTGGTCATTTTCTCTCCTCCAAGGGCCCGATTACGCTTTCACACTTTAAAAAGAAACTTGACATGCCAGATTCCGAAATATTCAGGTTCTCTCAAATCTCCCACTATCTACATTCCATTTGGCCGAATACACAAGATCCCCCTACAATAACTCCCTATGAAAATTGGTGCTCCAACACAGAGGTTCAGAGGGGAGGGATATCTTTGATCTATAATGCCCTTATGTCACATTCAGACAAACCAACCTACGCTCGGGCCTGGGAGGAGGACACAGACAATACCTGGACTTTACAAGACTGGTACCGTGCGTCTACACGTGCATACAAAGGCATCCTTAACATTTCCCTTATTGAAGCCAGCATTAAGGTAATGACTAGATGGTACTATGTCCCTGTTAGACTGGCGGCTATCTTTCCAGGATCCTCCCCACTATGCTTTAGAGGTTGTGATTTGGAAGGTACGATGATCCACACGTGGTGGACTTGTCCACGCATCAGATCCTTCTGGCAGAAAGTATTCCGCACAATTAGTACCATCACGAAGGTAACAATATCTCCTAACCCCAATATAGCATTATTGAATGGCAATATTATGGCGCTTCCTAAACATTCTCAGGTGTTGGTTTTTTTCATTTTGTTGGGGGCCAAAGTTACAATCGCTAAAGCCTGGAAGAAACCCAGAGCCTCCCTCCAGGGATTCAGGAGAAAGGTCTCCTGGATCATGGCACAAGAACAGATTGTGGCTAAACTACATGACAAAATGGAAAAATTTTATTACATTTGGGAACCCTGGGTCACACACTGTAATATTCCTCTCCTTCCTGGAATGTAATAGGAATCAGTGAGAACTCCTGACCTGCATTAAACCTACCCCTTGTCTTCTCTTTCCCATTTTCTCACCTTTTTTTCTTCCTCTCCTGCTGGGGACAATCTGCTCCCGACTACCTGTCTAGTTTTTCCAGTTTCTCATTGGAATCTGGAGTACCGTTGCAATATTCTCGGGCATGCTTCTCAGAGCCCAGGTAATGTGCTTTCGATACAAGGGCTGTGGACGACTTCACCCGACCGTACACTGGGAGTCATGAGCACCATGGATGGCATCAAGATAAGGTCTGCTACTCCACAGAAGTTTTAGGGTGGGGACACCCCGGGGACTACACGCACCTCCACAGTACTGATCCCAATGGGGTGGGGTGCGTGGGTCTTTGAGGGACAGCCATCCACTTGCTATGGCTCTGACTTACAATCTTGGAGCTCCACATCATTACTTCCTGATATTTCTGCACCTTAAGTCCACGCTGAGCAGACAGCTAATTTAGGTAGTGGCTAGGTACCTGTTACTATCTTGGTCCATGCGAATGTTGAAGTAGTAATGGATATTTTGATTTTCGTTTATTATTACTGTACCATGGATTGTTATGCATATTCAGTATTGTTTTGTCTGAAAAATTTTCAATAAAAAAATATCCCCAAAAATATATAAAAAACCTTTTTTTTTCCTCAGTTTATACGTATTCTTCTACACATTTTTGGTAAAAAAAATAAAAAGGTGATTTCATCACCGTAGTTAAAAAAAAAAAGCACATATATGGCGAAACACAGGGGCTGGGATGGAAAGAAGGGCATATCCCCATCATGCTTCGCCATATATGTTTTACTCTTTTTAGGCACAGATTGCAATTAAAAAAAAAGTTGTTTTATTTAATTGATTCTGTTTTATTTTTAACTGTTGTTTGCTTTGCAGGTACGCTATTCAGCTGCAACACTGTTTTGATTATTTTGACAGCAACAGGGTTTGCTATCACATTACAAAAATCAGTGACTCCATTGCTGTAGAAGGTGATTTTACCACTGCAGTTAGAAAAAAAGCATCTATGTCGAAGCATAGGGGCTGGGGTGCACAGCTTCGGCATATTTTTTTTTACTTTTCTTGGCAGAGATTTCTTCATTCACATCGATCAATGTGAATGGGGGAATCTGTTAGGTTCTTTTTTTCATTCAGCCCATCGTTAGAAGTGGGTGGATGCAGGGCGGTATTCTATTGGTGGGCATACCACACACTTTTTCGATTGCACATTGATCGATGTGAATGGAGAAATATGTTAGGATCTCTTTTTTTGTTCAGCTTACAAGCTGCATTAAAAAAAAAGAACATTACAATATATGCACAACAAGGACCAGCAACGTACTGGTATGTTGCTGGATTTTGAGTGGTCATACCGGAATGATGCCTGCAGGTTTAAGCATCGTTTTGGTACCATTTTTGTTTACAGCCTGCGGTCGGCTTTCATGTAAAAGCAAACCTAGCAGCTAAAGGTGGTGATTGTGGTATCCTCATACTCAGCAAATAGATTGGGGTGCCTACTTTCCAAAATTGGGTAATTTGGGGGGGGGGGGTTGTGCCTCTAAAACTGTGATAGGTAGTGATCTTGATTATGTGCAATATACTTGTTTATGAATTCTATCTTTTTGATGTATGAACTATGGGTTTGATGTTTTTGATGTGCAATATTTTGAACACACATATCTACGATTTATGATGGATTATGGACTATAGAATGTGCATCCCTGCGCCCTATGTAATGTACCTAGTTTACAGCTAATAAATCCACATTGTCTGATCTCTATTGCCCTTTTTTTTGCTTCCAAATCGCATGCTTCGCCAAAGTCCCAACCCTTTTTCTATTTATCGTGCCGATAGGGATGGAGGCTATTTTGACGTCATTGTCCTAGGCCTCATTTAAAGTCACAACCCTTTTTCTTTAGTCTATATGAACCCGGGATGGAAGCACGCGTTTTTTGGTTCAGCATTCAGCCAACACATGTAACTCAATTTTTTCAAACATTTTCTCTGTTTGTTATTTGTTTTTTAATATCCACCCATTTGTTTTTGTTTTCTTTTTAGGTTTTATTCATACACGATGGTGTTTACCGTTGTTGGAGCATCTCTATTGCTCTTAACTTGGTCCCACTATCATACATCACTTTATCTGTGGCACAATACCAGTGTCCATTGCTGCGCCTCCTATGATTACCTGACCCGTGAGTATGGGCGTCCGGTCTTGATACCAATCTGACTAAAACATTTTTTTTTTTTGAGCGGACACCTGGATGTTCGGGTTCGGCGGGTTCGGCCGAACTTCGGAAAAAAGTCCGGGTTCGGGACCGAACTTGACCCGAACTTGACCCCGAACTCCGAACCCCATTGAAGTCAATGGGGACCCGGACTTTTGAACACTAAAATGGCTGTAAAAAGGTCATGGAAAGGGCTAGAGGGCTGCAAATGGCAACAAAATGTTGTTAAGAGCATGGCAAGTGATCTGCAAACAAATGTGGATAGGGAAATAACTTAAAATAACATAAAAAAAGAAAAAAGAAAAAAAAATGCTGGTGGCCCCCTTCTCAGCAGAAGAGGTACAGGAAGTCATTAAGAACCACAGAAACTCAACGGCACGATGCCGCACATATGGTGGGAATACCCCAGAATACGCACTTTCTGGAAAAAATTATTCAATTTAATGGATAAGATAGTGGGAAAATAAAATACTTGGAAATTAAAAAAAAAATGAAAAAATTATAATCTTGACCTAGGAGGACGAAATTCAAATGGAGTAGGAGGTTGAGGTGGCGGTGGATGTGGCGGTGTAGGTGGAAGCGGCGATGGAGGAGGACGAGGTAGCCAACACTGGTTCAAAAATACAACAATGGCTGGGTAAGGCTAGTGGTGAATGATGTGTCGAATTCTGTCCCCCGTCGCATAATGTCCACCCTGTACTGCGCTTGCTCAGTACGTAGGACAAGGGGATTTTGAAACTCTCCGAAGACGATGCGCGGTGACTCCAGGTTCAAGCCACATCATCCGAGGTTGAAGCCTAGCCAAGCGAGCCCGTGAGGGGCCCTGTTACTATGTGCTACCGTATGTCCACTTGGATGGTCGGGCTTGAACCTGCACTCACTGCGCAGGCGATGTTCATCTTTGGAGATTTTGTGAATCTCCTTGTCCTCCATACTGCGCAAGCACTGCACCTGCGCAGTAAGTGGCCGGACACTATCCGATAGCAAGACAGTTTTCGTCAGAACACCGGTATATGTGTCTATTCTACACAAGGTTCGGCCAAGTCCTGTGGGATCCATGCCTGGTTCATTTTAATGAACGTGAGCTTGTCCACATTGGCTCTGGACAGGCGGCTGCGCTTGTCTGTGATAACGCCCCCTGCCGTGCTAAATACACGTTCAGATAATACACTGGCGGCAGGGCAGGCCAGCACCTCCAAGGCGTAAAGGGCAAGCTCAGGCCATGTGCCCAATTTGGAGACCCAGAAGTTGAAGGGGGCAGACCCGTCATGCAGTACGTGTACGCGTGTGCACACATACTGCTTCACCATGTTGGTGAAATGCTGCCTCCTGCTAAGACGTTCCATCTCAGCTGGTGGTGCTGGTTGTTGTGGCGTGCCGACAAAGCTTTTCCACATTCCGGCTATGCTAACCCTGCCTTGCGAGGTGCTGGCGGTGCCCCGGCTGCGTTGGCGACCTCTTCCTCTGCCTTCGCCTTGTGCTTCCACCGTACCCCCGCTTCCAAGTGGGAATGCCACCAGCAGCACGTCTACCAGCGTGCGCTTGTACTCACGCATCTTACGATCACGCTCCAGTGAGGAAATTAAGGACGGCACGTTGTCCTTGTAACAGGGATCCAGCAGGGTGGCCACCCAATAATCAGCACCAGTAAAAATGTGGGCAACTCGGCGGTCGTTGCGGAGACACTGCAGCATGTAATCGCTCATGTGTGCCAGGCTGCCCAGAGGCAAGGAAAAGCTGTCCTCTGTGGGAGGTGTATCGTCTGTGTCCTCTGTATCCCCCCAGCCACGCACCAGTGATGGACATGAGCTGGTCTGGGTGCCATCCTGCTGTGAACATGGTTCCTCCTCCTCCTCCATCTCCTCCTCATCCTCCACCTCGTCATCCTCCAGAACTGTGCCCTTGCTGCCAGACAATTGTGTACCTGGCGCTTGTTGGTGCAGGAACCCACCCTCGTAGCCACTTGTAAATGACTGCCCTGAAAGCCTTGGAAATGAACCCTCTTCCTCCTCCTCCTCCTCCTCCTCATCCTGTGCCACATCCTCTTCCATCATCGCCTTAAGAGTTTTTTCAAGGAGGCATAGAACTGGGATAGTAACGCTGAGAACGTCGTCATCGGCACTGGTCATGTTGGTGGAGTACTCGAAACAGCGCAACAAGGCACACAGGTCTCGCATGGAGGCCCAGTTATTGGTGGTGAAGTGGTGCTGTTCCGCAGAGCGACTCCACTATCGCCTGCTGCTGCTCGCAAAGTCTGGCAAGCATGTGCAAGGTGGAGTTCCACCTTGTGGGCACGTCACATATGAGACGGTGAGCGGGAAGGCCGAAGTTACGCTGCAGTGCTGACAGGCGAGCAGCAGCAGGGTGAGAACGCCGAAAGTGCGCACAGACGGCCCGCACTTTCTGCAGCAGCTCTGGCATATCGGGGTAATTCATCAGGAACCTCTGGACCACCAAGTTCAGCACATGCGCCAGGCAAGGGATGTGCGTCAAACCGGCAAGGCCCAGAGCTGCTACGAGATTTCGCCCATTATCGCACACCACCAGGCCGGGCTTGAGGCTCACTGCCACCAACCACTCATCGGTCTGTTGTTCCATGTCCCTCCACAACTCCTGCGCGGTGTGGGGTTTTTCCCCCAAACAGGAAAGTTTTAAAACTGCCTGCTGTCGTTTAGCCCTGGCTGTGCTGAAGTTGGTGGTGAAGGTGTTACGCTGACCAGATGAGGAGGCGGTAGAGGATGAGGAGGCGGATTAGGAGGAGTTAGCAACAGGAGGCAAACTGAAGTGCCCTGCAATCCTCGGTGGTGGAAGGACATGCGCCAAAGTGCTATCCGCCTCAGGCCCAGCCGCCACTACATTTACCCAGTGTGCTGTTAGGGAGATATAACGTCCCTGACCGTGCTTACTGGTCCACGCATCCGTAGTTAGGTGGACCTTGCCACAGATGGCGTTGCGCAGTGCACACCTGATTTTGTCCCCCACTTGGTTGTGCAGGGAAGGGATAGCTCGTCTGGAAAGGTAGTGGCGGCTGGGCACGACGTACTGTGGGACAGCCAATGACATCAGCCTTTGAAAACTCTGCGTCTCCACCAGACGGAATGACAGCATTTCAAAGGCGAGCAATTTTGAAATGCTGGCATTCAGGGCCAGGGATCGCTGGTGGCTAGGGGGGTACTTCCTCTTCCGCTCCAGTGTTTGGGAAATAGAGAGCTTAAAGCTTCCATGGGACATTGTGGAGATGGTTGGTGACCCAGGTGGTAGTGTTGCTGGCAGATCCTCTGTTTGCGGGTTGGCAGGTGTCACTGTCACTACAGAGGTGGATGAAGAGGCCGAGACTGCAGCAGAAGAGGAAGCAGGAGGAGCCAGAGACCTTTCTTGGTTTTTGCGGTGTCTACTCTACTGCATCTCGTGCTTTGCACTTAGATGCCTGGTCATGCAGCTTGTTCTCAGGTTGAGAACGTTTATGCCTCACTTCAAGCTCTGATTGCACAGCGTGCAAACCACTCGTGTCTTGTCATCAGGACATTGTCTGAAGAACTGCCACGCTAGGGAACTCCTTGCACCTGGCTTTGGTGTGCTCGGTCCCTTGCTACGTTGGGCAGTAGCAGACGTACTGTCTAGGGGACGGATGCTCCGCTTTTGCACCCTGCTCCCTCTTCTGCTGTGCTGGTGGCTCTGTGCGACCACCGCCTCTTCCTCTGAACTACACTGGTCACCTGCATGACGTTGATTCCATGTGGGGTCAAGGACCTCATCGTCCTCCACATCATCTTCCACCCAAAATTCACCCCTGCCCTCCTTGTCGGTCTGCACAATGGAGAAAGCAGCAGCAGTTGGCACCTGTGTTTCGTCATCATCCGAGACGTGCTGCGTTGGTCCTCCCATGTACTCATCATGAAAAATAAGTGGTTGGGCATCGGTGCACACAATCTCTTCCACTTCTGAGGCAGGGCTAGGTGGATGGCCCTTGGAAACCCTGCTAACAGAGTCATCAAAAAGCAGAAGAGACTGCTGCATGATTTGGGGCTCAGACTGATTGGCTGATTTGCAAGGGGGTGAGGTGAAAGACTGATGGACATCGGCTGCAGGTGCCAACTCTGAACTTTCATCAGGAGACTGGGTGGGAGACAATGTGAAGGAACCGGAGGCACTGTCTGTCAGCAGCAACCCAATCTACTATCGCCTGTACTTGTCCTGGCCTCGACATTCGTACAGCCTCATTAGGCGCGCCAAAATACTGCTGCAGGCTCTGTCGCCTACTCGCACCTGCGGAAGGTGTTTCACTAGTGCGTGTAGCTGGCACAGATCGACCACGTCCTCTCCCTGCAACAGGAGCGCCACCAGCAGCACCACGACCCGGGCCACGTCCCCTTTTTGATGATCTCCTCATATTTTCAAAATTTATGATCTCGCCCTAAATGGGTGTTTTTGTATATAGCAGAATACACGTACAGTGTCTAAAGCGTTTATGAAAACGCAGAAAATGCTATTGGGAAGAAAAAAAACACTGCAAAATTAATTTTTTTTGCAATGTTTTTACAATATCAGAATAAACGGATAGTGTCTAAAGCGTTTATGAAAACGCAGAAAATGCTATTGGAAAAAAAAAAAAAACACCTTAAAATAAATTTTTATTGCAATGTTTTTGCAATATCAGAATACACGGACAGTATGTAAAGCGTTTATGAAAACGCAGAAAATGCTATTGGGAAGAAAAAAAAACACTGCAAAATTTTATTTTTTTGCAATGTTTTTGCAATATCAGAATACACGGACAGTATGTAAAGCGTTTATGAAAACGCAGAAAATGCTGTTGGGAAGAAAAAAAATCACTGCAAAATTTTTTTTTTTTGTTTTTGCAATATCAGACTACACGGACAGTATGTAAAGCGTTTATGAAAACACAGAAAATGCTATTGGGAAGAAAAAAAAACACTGCAAAATTGTATTTTTTTGCAATGTTTTTGCAATATCAGACTACACGGACAGTATGTAAAGCGTTTATGAAAACGCAGAAAAAATGCTATTGGGAAGAAAAAAAAAAACACTGCAAAATTGTATTTTTTTGCAATGTTTTTGCAATATCAGACTACACGTTTATGAAAAAATATCAGACTACACGTTTATGAAAACGCAGAAAATGCTATTGGGAAGAAAAAAAACACTGCAAAATTAAATTTTTTTGCAATGTTTTTGCAATATCAGACTACACGGACAGTATGTAAAGCGTTTATGAAAACGCAGAAAATGCTATTGGGAAGAAAAAAAAAACACTGCAAAATTATATTTTTTTGCAATGTTTTTGCAATATCAGAATACACGGTTAGTGTCTACAGCGTGTATGTAGGAACACGCAGAAAATGCTATTGGGAAAAAAAAAAAAAAAGCAAAATTCAATTTTTATGCAATGTTTTTCCAATAGCAGAATACACACAGACTGTGGTGTATCTCTTAGTATATGCAGTGCAGTAATGTTGCACTGAGCTTGCAGGTAAAACGTTTAGATTTTGTCTGGCACTGGCCTCATGGCACTGTTACTGTGACTGTGCACTGCACCCCAGCCAGGGTACAATTGATTTAGGAATCTCTTCAATAATTATGTCTGCCTCTTTCTTTTGCAAAATAAAGAAACTCCCTCCCTACTCTAGCTATCTAGATCGCTCACTGATCTAACTAATTAGAATAAAATTCAAGGAATGTGGACTGACTTTAGCACACTAACTCCTAAAATCCTCTCTATCTATCTATCTGCAGCACAGGAACCTGCCTAACAGTGTCTGTCTAACAGAATGACGCTGTGTGCTGTGTGTGTACTATTTATAGAGACTGGGTCACATGCTGCACTGGCCAATCACAGCCATGCCATTAGTAGGCATGGCTGTGATGGCTTCTAGGGCACACTAGTGAAACGATCATCCATTGGCTGCCCTAAAGCTGTTAAAAAGGCGCCAATACAGCGCCGAACACCGGACCCGAACCCGAACTTACAGCCAATAGTTCGGGGGTTCGGGTCCGGGTCCCGGACACCCAAAAGTCCGGTACGGACCCGAACTTTACAGTTCGGGTTCGCTCAACCCTGCAGACTCCAACAGGTTTTCATCCAGAATGGTCCTGTATTTGGCTGCATCCATCTTCCCCTCAATTTTAACCATCTTCCCTGTCCCTGCTGAAGAAAAGCAGGCCAAACCATGATGCTGCCACCACCATGTTTGACAGTGGGGATGGTGTGTTGAGGGTGATGAGCTGTGTTGCTTTTACGCCAAACATATCGTTTTGCATTGTGGCCAAAAAGTTCGATTTTGGTTTCATCGGACCAGAGCACCTTCTTCCACATGTTTGGTGTGTCTCCCAGGTGGCTTGTGACAAACTTTAGACGAGAATTTTTATGGATATCTTTGAGAAATGGCTTTCTTCTTGCCACTCTTCCATAAAGGCCAGATTTGTGCAGTGTACGACTGATTGTTGTCCTATGGACAGACTCTCCCACCTCAGCTGTAGTTCTCTGCAGTTCATCCAGAGTGATCATGGGCCTCTTGGCTGCATCTCTGATCAGTCTTCTCCTTGTCTGAGCTGAAAGTTTAGAGGGACAGCCAGGTCTTAGTAGATTTGCAGTGGTCTGATACTCCTTCCATTTCAAAATGATCGCTTGCACAGTGATCCTTGGGATGTTTAAAGCTTGGGAAATCTTTTTGTATCCAAATCCGGCTTTAAACTTCTCCACAACAGTATTACGGACCTGCCTGGTGTGTTCCTTGGTCTTCATGATGCTCTCTGCGCTTTCAACAGAACCCTGAGACTATCACAGAGCAGGTGCATTTATACAGAGACTTGATTACACACAGGTGGATTCTATTTATCACCATCAGTCATTTAGGACAACATTGGATCATTCAGAAATCCTCGCTGAACTTCTGGAGTGAGTTTGCTGCACTGAAAGTAAAGGGGCCGAATAATTTTGCACGCACCACTTTTCAGTTTTTTATTTGCTAAAAAAGTTTAAAATATCCAATAGATTTCGTTCCACTTCACAATTGTGTCCCACTTGTTGGTGATTCTTCACAAAAAATTTAAATTTTATATCTTTATGTTTGAAGCCTGAAATGTGGCAAAAGGTTGAAAAGTTCAAGGGGGCCGAATACTTTCACAAGGCACTGTATGTAATGTACCTAGTTTACAGCTAATAAATCCACATTGTCTGATCTCTATTGCCTTTTTTTTGCTTCTAAATCGCATGCTTCGCCAAAGTCCCAACCCTTTTTCTACTTATCGTGAGGAAGTGAAATTAGCAATTTATTCCTTTTGAAATCCTGATGGCATTGATCGGTTTTTGGCACCTATACACGGCTAGGCTCCCAAAGAATCTCACACATGTGGTATCGCCATACTCAGAAGAAGCATGTATTTGGGTATTTTTGGCAGTAATTCCACATATACCCATGGCATGTATGAGCAATACATCATTTAGTGACAACTTTGTGTAAAAAAAAATACAATTTCATTTTCCGGAAACTTGTGGCGAAATATAAAATATTCCATGGACTCAACATGCCTCTCAGAAAATAGCTAGGGGTGTCTACTTTCCAAAAAGGGTCATTTGGGGGGGGGGGGGTGTCTGTCTTGACATTTTAGGGCCTCCGAAAACTGTGATAGGTAGTGAGGAAGTGAAATTAGCAATTTATGCCCTTTAAAATCCTGAAGCAGTGATTGTTTTTTTGGGATCCTGTACGCGGCTAGGCTCCCAAAAAGTCTCTCATATGTGGTATCACCGTACTCAGGAGAAGCAGCAGAATGTATTTTGGGGTGTAATTCCACATATACCCATGGCATGTGTGAGTAATATATAATTTCAGTGATAACATTGTCAACTTTTTCATTTTGCAATCACTTGTGACAAAAAAATTAATATTCAATGGTCTCAGCAAATTCCTTGGGGTGTCTACTTCCAAAAAAGGGGTAAATTGAGGGGGGAATTTGTACTGCCCTGCCATTTTAGCAACTCAGCAAATTAGATAGGCAGTCATAAACTAAAATCTGCATAATTTCAAGAAAATATATATCATAGTTTGTAGACACTATAACTTTTGGGCAAACAAATAAATATACGCTTATTGATTTTTTTTTTTTTTTACCCAAGACATGTGGCTGAATACAATTTGGCCTAAATGTATGACAAAAATTTAGTTTATTGGATTTGTTTTATAACAAAAAACAGAAAATATAATTTATTTTCAAAATGTTCGGTCTTTTGTTTATATTGCAAACAATAACAATCCCAGTGGTTATAAAATACTACCAAAAAAAAGGTCTATTTGTCAGCATTGCATGACTGTGCAATTACCAGTTGAAGCGGCGCAGTGCCAAATTGCAAAAATTGCTTTAGTTAGGAAGGGGGTAAAAGCTTCCAGAGGTCAAGTGGTTAAGCAAAAGTGTTTTGTGCTTCTTTTCTCTTTTTCTAACTTCCTCCACTCTGTATTTTTCTTATTTATTTCAATTATTTCCTTTTGTTTGGAACTACAGAAACACCAGAGAAAGGTGGATTATCCATACTTTATTACTTTGTAACTACTTTGTAGGGAGAATAATGAATACAATTACAATTTCCATTGCAAGCAACATATACAATGAGATGTTTATACTTTATTGGTAACAAAACGCACAATATAACCAGATCCAGCCATGGTCATGACAGTTTCTTGGGTTGAATGTCATAATTGTATTTACATCCTGAACTTGTCCTTGTAACATAAAATATAACACAATATTTTCCTGCCTTAGATCTTTTCATTTGTAAGTGTTGAACATTAACCGCTTCAACACCGGGCCATTTTACACCCTTCCTTACCAGAGCACTTTTTGCGATTCGGCACTGCGTCGCTTTAACTGACAATTGCGCGGTCGTGCGACGTTACACCCAAACAAAATTGATGTCCTTTTTTTCCCACAAATAGAGCTTTCTTTTGGTGGTATTTGATCGCCCCTGCGGTTTTTATTTTTTGCGCTATATACAAAAGAAGAGCGACAATTTTGAAAAAAAACACAATATTTTTTACTTTTTGCTATAATAAATATCCCATTTTTTTTTAAAAAAACTATTTTTTTACTCAGTTTAGGCCGATACGTATTCTTCTACATATTTTTGGTAAAAAAAATCGCAATAAGCGTATATTGATCGGTTTGCACAAAAGTTATAGCGTCTACAAAATAGGGGATAGATTTATTGCATTTTGTTTTTTGTTTTTTTACTAGTAATGGCGGCGATCTGCGATTTTTTTTTTCGTGACTGCGACATTGCGGCGCCCCCTTGGACACTTTTGACACATTTTTGGGACCATTCACATTTACACAGCGATCGTTGCTATAAAATTGCATTGATTACTGTGTAAATGTGACTGGCAGGGAGGGGGTTAACACTAGGGGGCGCTGCAGGGGTTAATGTATTCCCTATATGTGTGATTCTAACTGTGGGGGGAGGGGACTCAAAGGGGAGGAGACCGATCATGTGTTCCTCCATACTGGGAACACATGATCGGTCTCCTCTCCGCTGACAGGACGTGGAGCTGTGTGTTTACACACACAGCTCCACGGTCCCGCACGGTCCCGTTGTTTTAACGGGCAATCGCGGGTGCCCGGCAGACATCGCGGCCGCCGGGCACTCGCACCGGGTGCCGAGCGACGCAAGACACAAGTCCATCTAGTTCAACCAAAAAAAGAGGAAAAAAAATATACAATCCTATATACACAATCCTATACATGCAGTTGATCCAGAAGAAGGCAAAACAAAAAAACAGAAAAGCATGATCCAATTTGCTGCACTAAGGGAAAGGAGTCCTTCCTGATCCCTCAAGAGGCAATTGGATATTCCCTGGATCAACTTTACCTATAAATATTAGTATGCAGTTACTTTATATGATGTACATGTACATAATGACAAACTATCTAATTTCTTGAGGTACTTAAAATGCCAGGACAGTAAAAATAACCCCTAAATGATCCCTTTTTGGATAGTAGACAGTCTGAGTATTTAGTAAGAGGCATGTCAAGTTTTGAACATTGTCATTTTTTGTCACAATTTTAACATATGCAGGCAAGTTTAGGAGTCACCATCCCCATTCTCTGATTCTACCTTTACCAAATTAATTTTGAGCCTCTACTCCCGCAAGTTATAAAGAAAACCTCTCAAATCCAAACACATGAATTATTGTGGGATTTGCAGCCTTTAAAATGGCAAACCTCCCAAAGATTATTTACTTTTTTCTTTTTATCTTTCAATATTTTTATTGATTTTACAAAATGGGGTACAAAATCATGTAAAATATAAATGTTTGAGTCATGGCCAACATGGCCAAATATTGAAGTAGGAGTAAGAAGAACAATGTTGCATTTAGTATACAGTACAAAGAAACAAAATGTGCATGACAACTTCTAAGCATTGATCAAGGTGTTTAATGTTAGTCTGAACCCATAACTTTAAGGTAATAGGAGGATCAGGAGACCTTGGGAGCCATGGGATGGGAGCTAATGGGATCTAACTGTGGTCAGGCTAATGCCGCGTACACACGAAGGGACTATCCCGCGGGATTATCCGCTGGACCTAAGTCCAACGGATAATCCCCTCGTGTGTGGGCGCCGGCGGACTTTTTAGCGCCAAAGTCCGGCGGACTTTTTGGCGCCGAAGTTTTAAGTTTTGTTTTAAAATTATCCGCTGGACTTGGCAGTCCGGCGGACAATCCCGCCGTGTGTAGTATGGTCCGGCGTACCAAAAAGGACGCATGCTCAGTAGCAAGTATGTCACGGAATCGCTCGGTCTGGTAAAACTAGCCTTCGTTTTGAAGCTAGCACAATCGTCACGCTGCTGATTCTTTTTTGATATTTTCTGACAGCGGAATTTGTATGTTATCGTACTTGAAGAATGATTTTGCCTTGCTGCTTGTATATTCACGCAGAGTCCTCCCGAACGTTTTTTCTTCAGCATTCTTTAGTGAAGTTATATATTTGTATATATATATATATATTACTATATATATATATATATATATATATCCAAATCACCAAATTAAAAATATATATATATATCTCAATTGAAAAAAAACTATATATATCTATATATACATATATCTATATATATATATATATATATATATATATATAGTTAGATATGGGCAGGTTACTTTTTCTTCAGTAATGGGAGTATTAGAAGCAGGCGTCAAGTGGTACCTCCAATAATCCACCAATATTCATATGAAAATCAAGACGGGACACGTACTTCAATTGCGAAAATCCTTTACTTCGATATTTCAAAGGTACATCTTATTTCAAAAGCACAGCCACTGTACAGTTACGAGCACCAGCTCTTCGTCAGGCTATCTCTGGCTTGTGTAACACACTATCTCAAACTAAGCATATATATACCACATTCAGGAGTACAACACACAGGTGTATGTCACAGATCACTAATCATTGTTAATTGAAGATTTCAGAATTAACCCTATCAGCAAGATAAAGTATCCAACCAATTAAGATCATCATACACCATACAAGCAATCGGGTTGTTCCAATTCGGTAAATGGTCATGATGCCATGAAAAAGCAATAATCTCGTATATTCTGCAAAGATTCATCTTCACCAGTTTCCAGTAGAGCATACAATAATAGAACTCTCAATATTTCCTGCAGGAAAGAGAAGAGGTTCATTGGTATCAGAATTGCATAACATTGCATAGCCCCATGACCACAAAAGGTATCCTATATCAGTATCAAACATTGGTAGAACGATCAAAGCAATGAGACAATTAAAATAGGATTATATGCAGCATCACCAATCACACATCATGTGTCATAGGAATAGATACAAATCATAATCTCTGTTCATTCCATGTGGACTTAGAGATTTTAATCGGTTAATCCACCAAACTTCCCGTTTTCTCAGCTTCAGGATTCGGTCACCCCCTCTCTTGTCCCTAGTAACTTCCTCGAGTACCATAAATCGCAAATCAGAATCGCAGTGCCCTTTCTCCAAGAAATGCTTGGATACAGGAAACGTCGGCTGTTTTAGTCGGATCGTACTGCGATGCTGTGCGATTCTGTCCTTGATTTTTTGGGTAGTCTCCCCAACGTATAGTAACCCGCAAGGACATATTAAGATGTAAATGACATAGGAGGACTGGCAAGTATAAAAACCATTAATGGTGATTTTATCACCATGGGTCGGATGTATAAAATGATCACCTTTAACAAGCAAATTGCACTGAATGCAATTCAAACAGGGGAAGCATCCCTTCCTTTTGCTGCCAAGAAATGTCATTTTAGACATCTTTTTTTCATCTCTAAATTCTGATTTAACCAGCCAGTCCCTAATCGTTCTGTTTCGGCGATATGCCCGCATCGGGATTTGCTGTAAAATTTCAATCTGGGGGTAGGATCTTCTCAATAGGGGCCAATGTTTTTTAATAATATTGAATATCTTTTCACTGTAGCTATTGAACTGAAAACTGAAAGGGAGTCTAGGTTTGTCCATATCGCAGTGCCGATTCCTGACCACTACCACATCATTAGTTACCTTTGTAAGCTCCTGTCTAATTAGGTTGTCTGGATATCCCCGTTCTTTGAATTTGCAACACATCTCATCAAGTCTAGTTCTTCTAGTATTGTCATCACTCACTATCCGTTTCACCCTCAACAGTTGGCTTTTAATAATAGATCTAAAAACATGGGGTGGATGATAGCTGTTAAACATTAAGAGTTGGTTCCTATCAGTTGGTTTGACATACAAATCTGACTCAATACGGTTTTGATGAATATATATCCTAGTATCCAAAAACGGAATGGAGAGCCCTCCAACATTTATTTTGAACTGGATATCCGGAGAGAATTCATTCAGTATCTCATTTTGTAGATGAGTTGTTCCAGCAGCACTGCGCCACCTGGTGGCGGTATATAGACGATGTCTTTGCAGTGTGGCGGGGCAACATTGAATCCCTTATGGCCTTTGATGAGATACTGAATGAATTCTCTCCGGATATCCAGTTCAAAATAAATGTTGGAGGGCTCTCCATTCCGTTTTTGGATACTAGGATATATATTCATCAAAACCGTATTGAGTCAGATTTGTATGTCAAACCAACTGATAGGAACCAACTCTTAATGTTTAACAGCTATCATCCACCCCATGTTTTTAGATCTATTATTAAAAGCCAACTGTTGAGGGTGAAACGGATAGTGAGTGATGACAATACTAGAAGAACTAGACTTGATGAGATGTGTTGCAAATTCAAAGAACGGGGATATCCAGACAACCTAATTAGACAGGAGCTTACAAAGGTAACTAATGATGTGGTAGTGGTCAGGAATCGGCACTGCGATATGGACAAACCTAGACTCTCTTTCAGTTTTCAGTTCAATAGCTACAGTGAAAAGATATTCAATATTATTAAAAAACATTGGCCCCTATTGAGAAGATCCTACCCCCAGATTGAAATTTTACAGCAAATCCCGATGCGGGCATATCGCCGAAACAGAACGATTAGGGACTGGCTGGTTAAATCAGAATTTAGAGATGAAAAAAAGATGTCTAAAATGACATTTCTTGGCAGCAAAAGGAAGGGATGCTTCCCCTGTTTGAAATGCATTCAGTGCAATTTGCTTGTTAAAGGTGATCATTTTATACATCCGACCCATGGTGATAAAATCACCATTAATGGTTTTTATACTTGCCAGTCCTCCTATGTCATTTACATCTTAATATGTCCTTGCGGGTTACTATACGTTGGGGAGACTACCCAAAAAATCAAGGACAGAATCGCACAGCATCGCAGTACGATCCGACTAAAACAGACGACGTTTCCTGTATCCAAGCATTTCTTGGAGAAAGGGCACTGCGATTCTGATTTGCGATTTATGGTACTCGAGGAAGTTACTAGGGACAAGAGAGGGGGTGACCGAATCCTGAAGCTGAGAAAACGGGAAGTTTGGTGGATTAACCGATTAAAATCTCTAAGTCCACATGGAATGAACAGAGATTATGATTTGTATCTATTCCTATGACACATGATGTGTGATTGGTGATGCTGCATATAATCCTATTTTAATTGTCTCATTGCTTTGATCGTTCTACCAATGTTTGATACTGATATAGGATACCTTTTGTGGTCATATTGCTTTTTCATGGCATCATGACCATTTACCGAATTGGAACAACCCGATTGCTTGTATGGTGTATGATGATCTTAATTGGTTGGAAATAAGAATGAAATATAAAATATAAGTAATAGATTTTTGCATTTGATACGTGTGATTTTCACAGTAAATATATAAATATATAGATAATTGATATATATATATATATATATATATATAGATATATACTATTATATATATATTTTATATATATTATGTATATTTTATTATTTGTTGGTTAGCAAAAGGATTTGGTATTACACATGATTAAATTGTGGAGTCAGCAGAGCTTGCCCTTAATTCAGATCTTAACCCTCACCTTTCCAGCGACTGCACTTGCAGTTCCATTGAAGTTGCACTTTACACTTGTATTGTCAAATGAATGTGCGTTTTGGAAATGCCCTCCATATAATTTAGACATGTACCTGCCTACTCCTAAATAAACTATGTTTTTGAATAACAAGCACATATATCATTATTTTCTTGAAATTAAATTACCATTTATTGTGGTTTAAACAAACAAGGCAAAACAAAATAGGAAGGCAACACTGGAGCCACTTTGAGATTTGGTGAAGACTTTTTGCCCCCACGGCAGACATCAAGTTTGTGAAGCCAAAAATTAAGCTTGGGCATATTTGATACAATATAGGGAGCACAAGAAGATTGTCCAGGAATCACACAGACCAGGAACAGCAGCAGATGACATCTATGTCCCCAAGCTGTGGCACTACAACAGCCTGTGTCTTCTGTGAGACCAGACTGAAGCCAGGCAATCACTTCCGACTCTTCCCACCACGCTGCCCTGCAGTCTTCCCTGCACGCTTCCTTGGAGGCTGACTTGTGGTAGGAGGAGGAGGAGGAGGAGGAGGAGGAGGAAGAGGAGGAGGAGGAGGAGGAGTAGTTGCTGTTGGGCCTTCATGTGTCAGGCGGGTGGATTCAGTTAATTGACCCCTCAAACCCCCCTTAAGAGCTTCAAAAAATAGGCCCTCGCACAGGTGCCGTTGGCCCTTCTCCATTTCCAGCAACCTGCTGGCCAAGTAGGTGGCATAGGCCTCTTCTGGAATGGGGGGTCTTTGGAGAATCTCACTCGCCTGCCGAATAAGGTTGAGTGATTCCTCCTCAACCATGCTCATCCTCCTGGGCCTTCTTGTGGGTAAGCGCAGGGGTGGAGGTAGACTTCTTACAGTCTGGCTGACAGTCTGGCTCGTGCTGGGCCCAGCCACCTCCTGGCTCTCGCTGGTCATGGCCTCCTCCTCCATACCACTTGTCCCGGCATCATCCTGGGTCAGCTCATCTCAGCTCATCCTGTGTGCAAATAAAATCAAAAATCAAACACATGTTTTTTGGTTTATGGCCTCCTCAATCATACAATTGTAAATTTATGAACGTGCAGATAAATTTAAAAAAAGATCCAAAAGGCTATCATTTGGACCCCTGCATTTTCCAAGCAGATCACCAATGTTTTATAAGGCATTTTTGGCCACTACTGGATGTATGTATACACTATATATGTATCGATATGTAGCACCAACACTTTTTAGAAGTGTGCGCAATTTTTTGCTGTTTTTTTCCCAATTCTGAGTTCAGGGTGTTAATTGTTTCACATTTTTACGTTGACATCAGTTTGTCTGGCCTGTGCTGGAGTTCTGTCTGGTTCTAGGTGAGGTGAGGCACCTGTGACAGGCTCATAACACAGTCTGCTTGTACACATGATGAGGTTACATTTGCTCGGACACAATTAGTGGGAGCGTCTGGCCCCACTGTGTATTTTGGGAAGCGTGATTTGAGATGCTGAGGTCATGTGTTCAGGCTTGAGCTTCACTTTAGATTCCTGGTTCTGTTCCGCAACAACCCCACAAGTGTTCCTGGGCCCAGGAGTGTCTGCTGGCCCTGGAAGCCTGGTCACCCTGACCAGCCCCAGAGGCCCTTGTTGTCTGTGGTGGGGATCCATCCGTTCCCGAGCCTCAGAACTGGCTAGTTTGAGGCCCAGCAATTAAAGGAGGATTCTCAAGGGGGAGGGGGCTCTTCGGAGGAGGGCAGTGGGTGTGGCTGCTTGTTATGAGCTAAGATGTATGGACACTAGTGAATTGCCATGCCCTATTGTTTTGCTGCAACGGCTGAAAGGTAAACCTAACCTCGGAACTGTTGCAAAAAACAACCTTTACTTACAACATAGTGTGTGGCGGACACTTTGCTGGTTCCAAGTCACTTGTTGTTTGCTACATCTGCGGAGAAGGGTATATCCAACAGTGAAGTGTCCAGTTGTGAGGGGCTACTCTCTGGCCTTTCTTACTTACCTTTCTTGGTCTGCCAGCAGTTCTGAAGTGTCTGAGCTTTTTCACCCATGCCCTCAATTTCAAACCGAGACACTGTGTAATGACACTGTGTAATGTTTAAACGTTGTTAACCAATTATCCTAAATATGTCCAAATGAAAGGTGCTTGGAGTATGGGTCTCCGCAATTGATGGTTACTAACCTGGGTAACCCCTAGACAATGAATGACAAGCTACAAGAAGCGTGTAATCGGTAAGCCATGAAAAGACATAGAGGCCTGTTTATATAGTGGGAGTGGAGGTGGTTCGGCATAATGGAATTGCTGCTTAAAAACATACATTTCTAAGCAATTCTAATCTTTACATTGACATCATTAATATTCACCCAATCACTATTTAGGCTACAAAATATATACCTGGCTCCAGCTGGGCGCATCAGCCTGCTCCACGGTGGAGGGGTCTTCTCCTTCCGTGGAAGCCTCAGCTGGGGTGGAGGGAAGAGTGGAGGGAAGGGTGGAGGGAAGAGTGGAGGGAAGCGTGGAGGGAAGAGTGGACAGTGATTGCCTGGGTTCCATCTGGTCACCTAGAAAAGCCAGTTGGTTGTAGTACCACAGCTTGGGTACATAAACATTCTCTGCTGCTGCTCCTGATCTGACTGATTCCTCAATCTTCTTGCGCTCCGGCTTGTACATGTGCCTCAAACTAGAAATTCTGGCTTCAACAAACTTGATGTCTGCGTTGGGGACTTGAGTCTTCACAAAATCCAAAAGTGGCCCCAGTGTTACCTTCCGGACATCCCTATTTCCATATAAGGGGTTCTTGACCTGCCACAGGTTGGCATTTTTCCGTTGCAGCGCAATAAATTCGGACATGAACTCCTGATCCTTAAATGGGTTTAACTGTGCTGCTGACATGTTTGTTTCTGTTTTGTTAGTAATGGCAATACAAAAGACCAAAAACACAAATGTTACTAAAAACGCACATCCAGTTTTTCAAACAAAACATTACACAACACACCCACACACAGGCAGCAACACACCCACACAGGCAGCAACCCCTACACACAGGCAGCAACACACCCACACACAGGCAGCAACACACCCACACACACAGGCAGCAACACACCCACACACAGGCAGCAACACACACACACAGGCAGCAACCCCACACACAGGCAGCAACACACCCACACACAGGCAGCAACACACACACACAGGCAGCAACCCCTACACACAGGCAGCAACACACCACACACAGGCAGCAACACACCCACACACAGGCAGCAACACACACACACAGGCAGCAACACACACACACAGGCAGCAACCCCTACACAGGCAGCAACACACCCACACAGGCAGCAACACCTATACACAGGCAGCAACACACCCACACAGGCAGCAACACACAGGCAGCAACACACACACACACAGGCAGCAACACACACACACAGGCAGCAACACACACACACAGGCAGCAACACACACACACAGGCAGCAACCCCTACACACAGGCAGCAACACACCCACACACAGGCAGCAACACACACATATCCTTAAAAAAATGCAGGCCCAAAACCCAATAAACCACAGTAATGCATCCTAGAAAACACTTACCTTCGTACAGAGCGCTCGCTACTTCCGTTCGGGAACACGTGGGGGCCCTCAAACAGCCTTATATACACTGCGCACGCGTCGAAGTCCGCCTGCGTCCTCCGCGTCGCCCGCCCATGACGTTCCTCCTGACGAGTATTCCCCGCCCCGCTTCCCCTCGTTGCATTGTGGGTGAATAAATACATGAAGATGGCGGACACATTCTCAGCCAGTAGCGCGGAGGATAGCCCAGAAGCCCACACATCTGCATCCAGCAGCAGATATAAGGCCACCAATATGGCCTTTGAAGAGATGGTGGAGATGGTGGACATCCTCCAAAGGGAAGATTACGACGGGGAAAATGGCCCCTACCCTCGACCCAACTTGCGCAAGGACAAGATTCTCACTACAGTCGTCAGCACCCTGGAGCATAAGTTCGGCGTACGAAGGGGCAAGGATCAACTGCGCAAGCGATGGTCCGACATCAAATCCAGGGAGCACGATCAGTACAGGAGAATTCGAAAAGCCATCAAAAAAAGTAAGTCAAGCACGTGCGCTACTATGGTTATACTTGATATGTCTAATCTTGCGCAGATGTTATTAGCATTCGTACGTGAAACTTGCGAAGATGTTATTAGCACTCGTACGTGAAACTTGCGAAGATGTTATTAGCACTCGTACGTGAAACTTGCGAAGATGTTATTAGCATTCGTACTTGAAACTTGCGCAGATGTTATTAGCATTCGTACGTGAAACTTGCGCAGATGTTATTAGCATTCGTACGTGAAACTTGCGCAGATGTTATTAGCACTCGTACGTGAAACTTGCGCAGATGTTATTAGCATTCGTACGTGAAACTTGCGAAGATGTTATTAGCATTCGTACGTGAAACTTGCGAAGATGTTATTAGCACTCGTACGTGAAACTTGCACTCGTACGTGAAACTTGCGCAGATGTTATTAGCAATCGTACGTGAAACTTGCGCAGATGTTATTAGCATTCGTACGTGAAACTTGCGCAGATGTTATTAGCATTCGTACGTGAAACTTGCGAAGATGTTATTAGCATTCGTACGTGAAACTTGCGAAGATGTTATTAGCACTCGTACGTGAAACTTGCGCAGATGTTATTAGCACTCGTACGTGAAACTTGCGAAGATGTTATTAGCACTCGTACGTGAAACTTGCGAAGATGTTATTAGCACTCGTACGTGAAACTTGCGAAGACTTGATGAAAGTTTGTTTGTCATGATAAAGTTGATTCAGTTTACCTGGCTTTGGGTTGTTGGAGTTGTAAGGTTGTTTATTATTGTCACCATCTATACTATTACTGCTGTAGTAAGGGTTTTATGGGTAACTTACACAGGGACTCCAGAAGATGTTTTGGGGGGGGATAAATCTGTTAAGCAGGGTGTCAAGCTCCAAATTCCCAAAAAATAATCAGCATCTACAAATACTGTAGGTGATGACTTTTCAAAGAAGTACACTCACCTGTCCCTTGGATGCTGCAGCTACAATCTTTGATATTGTAATCATGAAATTAATCTTTGCGGCTTCACTTCCCGGGTCACTATTGGGCATGCGCCAGTTGCGCAATGCAATAGGACTGGTCCGCGCTAGCTCTGGGACCCCTGTGTGTCCCAGCAGACAGCACGGTGGGACGGGATGTGGCGTATACTTCTGTGGGAGTCTATGGCCGCATGTGTGTGCAAATACCTGCCTTACACAGGTATCTGCAACCCCTCCCCCCTAAAAGGTTCCAAATAAGACACCAGAGGGGTGCAGGGATCCAATGAGCGGAAGTTCAACTTTAGGGTTGAAGGGCGGTTTAAGTATTGGAGTTTCATTAGATAGAGATTTCAATTCTGTATTCAAGTAGGATCTTGTAACAAACTGCTAATAATTGGACAACACTTTTAAACAATGTTTAATATTCATATTTCGGCACTCAAATATCAGTGTGATTAAAAGTGTACCTTTGTGTTCCATTACCATAGGGGGCAAAAGACTCAGATGTCACTCAGAACATCCCAGGACCTCCCGGCCTCACCAGACTAATTGGGCAGTTAGCCCACGCGTGGATGTGGAGGAAGAGGTGCTTGAAGTGGAGCACATCTGCACCCCACCAAGTGAGTGTCTGAGAACACAGATTGAGCTACTAAATTAAGGTCTGCATGTTTTTGACACTTTTTTTCTTGTGTTTTATCTACCCAACTTTTAGGTGATGATGATCTGGTTGTGGAAGGACAAGCTGCGGAGCCATTTTCCACAGACAGTGCCCACAGGCTTATTGGCCAGATCATGGCCTGGAATCTGCAGCTGGAAAACATGCAGAAGGAGATGGCCACCATGCAGCAGGGAATGAAGGACATGATTGATGTTTTGGGGAGAATCTAAAGACCCCTTTTCCATTTCCTAACATCAATCATGTCCTTCATTCCCCTTTTGATCCGCTATTTTTTAACAATTTTAGAGGCCAAATTTTTTATATGCACATGGTGTGTCAACATGTGCTATGTGCCATCAGGGGATCTCAATGGACGCATTTTGTGTTTGCAACCCCTAATGCTAGTAGGTGAGAGGAAAGGGGTTTCACACACAAAACACGTCCATTGATTCCCCATGATGGAACATAGCACATGTTGACATTACCCATTTTGATGTTAAATTTGTGTGCATATTCTAAATTTGGCTTCTACTGTACATGGGTTACCTGTTGAACTTTGTAAGTTCCCTACTTTTACATTGTGTAAATATTTTAGAATGCTAACCAAAAAATTTTTACGATTTTAAACCATGTTTTTATGTTTGGTTAAAAAAAAAAAGTAAAAAAAAAAAAAAAAAAAAATATGTTGTGAGAAAAATACCAAAAAAAGATTTAAATTACCAAAAAAAAAAAAAAAAAAAAAAAAATCTGTTGTGAAAAAAAAAAAAAAAAATATTACCAAAAATAAAAAAAAAAAAAGAGAAGAAATAAAAAAAAAAAAAAAAAAAAAAAAAGGTTTGGATGTGCACTATAATAAAAAAAAAAAATGTTTGCACAAATTAAACAATGTGTGGCTTCTTCTTTTTAAATACTACCAGTTTGACCAAAAAATGTTGTGGTTCATTGACAAAGGGGCTTATTTACTAAACGCAAAACAAGTTTGCCACTATTAATAAGTGCACTAGGACAACATATAAAACAGGCAAAAATAAAAGCAAAACAATACGAAAAAACCAATTTTTCAAACATAAAGAAATGTATTTATTCTTTCCAAATAAATGATGTTTTAAGGGTCTGCTGCCATTGCAATGGCCCCCCTACCATTAAAATAATTTAAATATCGGTCCCGCACTTGCTGTGCTGATTGTGGGGCCAAACCAAGACGGCGATTATCCAGCCCTGTCATCTCGCCTTCCACTCCGGCCTCAGGCCCTATAGGTAGTGTGTAGCTGCCAGAATGTTTTCGTAGATAATTGTGCATTATACAGCATGCAAGAATAATTGTATTGAGTTTGTACTCTGCCAGATGTATTGACGTTAACAGCAATCTGAAACGGTTGGCCATAATTCCAAAGGCATTTTCCACAACCCTTCTTGCTCTGGCCAACCTAAAATTAAAAATCCTCCTCTCAGGGGTGAGGGATCTTTGGGGAAATGGCCTCATCAGGTGGTCACCCAGACCGAACGCCTCGTCGGCTATGAAAACAAAGGGGAGTCCCTCCACATTCTCTTCATCTGGTGGCAGCTCCAGGCCACCAGTCTGGAGACGATGGCCGAACTCCGTCTGGTTGAAGACTCCTCCATCCGACATCCGGCCGTTTTTCCCCACATCCACATAAAGAAAGTCATATTGTGCCGACACCACCGCCATCAACACTATACTATGGAACCCCTTATAATTCCAATAGTAAGACCCCGAATGGGGTGGGGGCACAATTCGGACATGTTTCCCGTCAATCGCCCCTCCGCAGTTGGGAAAGTCCCAACGGGCAGCAAACTGGGAAGCCACAGTCTGCCATTCCTGTGGCGTGGAAGGACACTGTGAAGTCAAACAGAAAGATACAATTCTAATTAAAAACAAGGCAAAACACCAAACTAAATCCAAGAAATTAACAAACAATTTGGAACAACATATGTATTTATTTTGTTAGTCCTTGAAATAAAGCAAAAAGATTAAGGATAAGGGACAAATCTCTGATTGATGACCCCTCTGATGGGGGGGGGGGGTTTAATTACAAGCTGACCAAAAACCAAATGCAATCAATTAAACAGGGTGTGTGTGGGGGGGGGGGGTTAATTAGAAGCTGACCAAAACCACATGCAATCAATTAAACAGGGTGTGTGTGGGGGGGGGGGGGTTAATTAGAAGCTGACCAAAAACCACATGCAATCAATTAAACAGGGTGTGTGTGGGTGTGGGGGGGGGGTTAATTAGAAGCTGACCAAAACCACATGCAATCAATTAAACAGGGTGTGTGTGTGGGGGGGGGGGGGGTTAATTAGAAGCTGACCAAAAACCACATGCAATCAATTAAACAGGGTGTGTGTGTGGGGGGGGGGGGGGGGGGGGGGGGTAATTACAAGCTGACCAAAAACCACATGCAATCAATTAAACAGGGTGTGTGTGTGTGGGGGGGGGGGGGGGTTAATTAGAAGCTGACCAAAAACCACATGCAATCAATTAAACAGGGTGTGTGTGGGGGGGGGGGTTAATTACAAGCTGACCAAAAACCACATGCAATCAATTAAACAGGGTGTGTGGGGGTGGGGGGGGGGGGTAATTACAAGCTGACCAAAAACACATGCAATCAATTAAACAGGGTGTGTGTGTGTGGGGGGGGGGTTAATTACAAGCTGACCAAAAACCACATGCAATCAATTAAACAGGGTGTGTGTGTGGGGGGGGGGGGGGGGGTTAATTACAAGCTGACCAAAAACCACATGCAATCAATTAAACAGGGTGTGTGTGTGTGGGGGGGTTAATTAGAAGCTGACCAAAACCACATGCAATCAATTAAACAGGGTGTGTGTGTGTGGGGGGGGGGGGGTAATAATTACAAGCTGACCAAAAACCACATGCAATCAATTAAACAGGGTGTGTGTGTGGGGGGGGGTTAATTAGAAGCTGACCAAAACCACATGCAATCAATTAAACAGGGTGTGTGTGTGGGGGGGGGGGGGGGGGGGGTTAATTACAAGCTGACCAAAAACCACATGCAATCAATTTAAAAATGAGGGGCAAGGGGGGGGGGGTGAGGGGCAAGGGTGGTGAAAGGGGGGGGGGTGAGTAAAGCAGTACAATGGAGCTGGTAAGATACATTTTTAACCAAATAAAGTGACTAGGCTAGGGGTGTTTAGGGGGCCAAGATTCCATGCTGGGGAGGTTGGTGCAAGGAAATATGCATGTGACCCACTAAATAATACATTCTTAAAGCAATTTCGATAAGTCAACCATAAAATACTATACAAAAAAAAAAAAAAAAAAAAAAAAAAACAGGAATAGGGGACATTCATAGAATAGTCCTATCATGGTAATTAGCTAATGATGACATTGATGCACTACATTAGCAAACATACAAGACATAGGTAATTTGAAAAGAGAAGACTTACCTTAATGTATTCCTCCTGCAGGACGTGGATAATGGCAGAACAGGTCTCTGGAATAATGAGCCCCAGAGCCTGGGGGGAGATGCCTGTCGTGAACTTGAGGTCCTGCAAGCTTCTCCCCGTCGCCAAGTAACGCAACGTGGCGACTAGCCTCTGCTCCGCAGTGATGGCTTGCCGCATGCAGGTATTCTGCCTGCTAATATAAGGGGACAGCGAAGCCAACAGACGGTGAAAAATGGGGTCCGTCATCCTGAGATAATTCCTGAAATCATCAGGATTATTCTCACGGATCTCACGGAGCAAAGGCATGTGCGAGAATTGGTCACGCTGGCGCAACCAATTCTTGGTCCATGAACTCCTCCTCACCCTGTTCATGGACTGGGCTTGGGCCAAGGTGTTAACCGCAACACTGAGCCCCTGCACAGCACGAACTCGTTCCCGAGTACGTCCACACTCCATGGCTTCAAAACGGTCGGCTGATCAAACAAACAACTTAACCGAACGCACTGAAGAACAGCAAGGCCTATGAAGAACGACCTGAAAAACAGGAACGAGCGGACCAGAACGGCCTGAGAACAGGTAGGAACTGATCCACACGCACTGAAAGACAGATACAAACCTCACAAGCACAAACTGAACGGCAGAAACGAGCGAATTAAGCAGAAGTCTGAGAAGCGCGAATCGTCTCTAACCAAACGTCAACTAACACGCGATACACACGAGATTAGCTGACGGTGCCCAAAGGGTGTCGTTTGGGATCTCGAGCTTCCTTTTTCTAGTCCCGTCGTACGTGCTGTACGTCATCGCGTGAACCGCCGGACTTTTTGCGTGATCGTGTGTGGTCAAGTCCGTTCGCTTTTTAGTCCAGCGGACCCAGCTGCAAAGTCCAGCGGATTGTCCGCTGGACTTAGGTCCGCCGGCAAAAGTCCGCACGTGTGTACGCGGCATACTAGAGGAGTGCATTCATAGGAGAGGTAGTGTATACAGAGAGTATGAGGTCAAGTGTGTAACAAAACCTTTGTGAAGCTTGCCCAAGGTTCCCAGATGAAATTGAACATTTCAGTGAGATCCAGCAAGTATGCCTGCTATCTTTTATTGTGCCATGATCCATGAGATTTTCCTTTTTGCTAGCAGAACAGAGACAGCTGGCTTTTTCCAAGATTTGACCAAAGTGAGTTTGGCTCCCAAGAGAATGAGGCAGATAAGGCGTTGCATACTCTTGGAGGCAGATTCGACAGGGAAGTTGGGTAGAGCGATATGCAGAGATTTCTGTACTGGAATACTGGAGACCTTTTGGATAATAGCAAAAATTATGTTCCAGAAACCCCTAATTTTAGGACATTCCCACCACACATGAATCATATCTTGTCAGAAACCATGAAATCAGGCCGAGACAGAAGTACAGTTAAAGCGGTTGTATAGTGTTTTTTTTTTTTTTTTTTTACTTTTACCTACAGGTAAGCCTAGTATGGTTTAGGAGATATTCCCCTCACAATGAGCCGCTGACTGCAGTGGCGCATGCGCACAGGGGATTTTCAGCTGAAAGCTCGGCAGCCGCCAGACACTGCCGGGAGGAAATCTCCTGCGCATATGCGCGGGAGTGACGATATTGCGGCTCCGGCCACTCACAGCGCCGGAGCCCCGATACCCGGAAGACACGCTGAGGGAAAATGTCAGCTCCCTCTGCGTGGATCGGGCGAGATGTCGGGGCCTCGTTCTAAGATAAGTATTTCATAATGAGCTAGTATGCGGTGCATACTAACTCATTATGCCTTTTCCCTTGCAGGTCTGAAAAAAATACTTCAGCAGATAAACAACCACTTTAAATCACACTTGTTTAATAATAAAAGTAAGAAGAACAAACGTAGTCAAAACATAGCCAAAGTGCGGTAACCGAAACGGATAGTCAGCCAAGCCAGAAGTCAGAGATCAATGTAGTGGAACAGCAAGCAGGATCTGGAGCCAGAAAAGATGTCAGAAAAGCAAGTCTTGAACAGGATCGCAGGCGATAGTTTCTATGATGTTGACCAAGGCGAAGGAGGATATCAACAGCTGAGTAACTGTGGAGAGAGATGCGAGCTGGCAATTAGCCGACAGCTGAAAAGCCAGCTCAGAGAAGGAAGAGCTGAGCCCAGTCCTGACAGTACCCCCTTCTCAATGACCCCTCCCCCTCGGAGGACCACCAGGCTTGAGGGGAAAATGTCTATGGAAAACACGGAGGAGGACAGGGGCATGTACGTCCAAGGATGAGACCCAAGAGTGTTCCTTCGGACTGTACCCTTTCCAATGCACAAGGTACTGTATGCGCCCACTGAACCTACGGGAGTCAACAAAGGACTGTACTTCATACTCCTCATGGTTCTCAACCTGTACAGGGTGAGGACGTGGCACCGGGGTGGTAAAGCGGTTGCAGACCAAAGGTTTTAATAAGGTCAAATAATTCCATAATCAACAGAATCGGATAGGCATTCTTAATTGTGAAACAATTGAGACCCCTATAATCAATATAATCAATACAAGGTCTCAGTTCACCACTCCTCTTCTTCACAAAGAAGAAACCAGCACCAGCAGGAGACGAGGATTTACAGATGAAACCTCAAGAAAGTGTGTCTGCAACATACTCCTCCATGGCCTTATCCTCCAACACCAGGTTGAATCATACGGCCGGTGTGGAGGCGAACTACCGGTTTGACCTTTGTCAAAGACATAGCTAAAATCGCGGTACTCCTCAGGCAGGTAGGAGAGTGAAGAGGTGCACAGGACCTTGGCTACCTACTGGAAGCATGTCTCACTGCGTTGTGGTGACCAGGAGAGAACCTCAGCATGGAGCCAATCAAAAGAGGGGTTGTGCCTCTGTGACCAAGGATAACCAATAACCAGTGGAAACTTAGGTGAGGAAATAACTTGGAATTGGATTATCCGAAGGTGAAGAGCCCCTAGGGCCATGGACAACAGAACCATATCATGAATAACATGGGCAGGCTGTAGAGGTCTCCTGTCAAGAGCCTCAAAGGCAAGTGGGGTGTCACGCAGCTGCAGCGGAATCAAGTGCTTTGATATAAAGGCAGCATTAATGAACAGGCCTGCAGCCCCAGAGTCAATTAGAACCTGTATCTCGACGGACGACTTCATCCAAGAAAGGGTGACCGAAACCAGGGGCTTATCCTTCTGGATAACTCGGGATGAAAAAATGCCACCTAAGGTCTGTCTGTGACAGGACCTCAAGGTTCGGGCACCTGTAACCCGACGATTCCTAAACAATGCTGGAGATGTAATAATGCAACAGGTTCACACTTTCATATTTTTTGGGCGTGCCCTCCAATTAGTTTTGGATCCAAATTCAATTACTTTTGGAAAAACTCCTGGAATATCCCATCCCCTTGAACCACATGAATTATATTTTAGGGCTCCCTCTATCAGGTATTCCCAAAACTAAACAGAGACTGATGTCTTTTATATTACTAGCTGCCAAACGTGCTATTCCAAAACTATGGCTCTCTACCTCTCCCCCTACAATCCCACAAACCCTTTCAATATTAGCCGACATCCGTAGAATGGAACATTTAACTGCTATAATTGATGATTCAGTTCAGAAATTTTCCAAAATCTGGCAGATTTGGGATGACTTTGAAACTGACCCTGATGTGCACGCTCCCAGCTAATCTATGATTGACTGCCCCAACATCTCCCACAATATCTCCTCCATAGATCTATCTCAACCTAATAGTTGTCCACGGAATCTCTTCTTCGGTTGCTTTGTTAAAACTCTCGCAGATATGATACAACCTATATGTGGATATGGAATTCTGTGTCTTGTAACCATAATAATCCTTTGTTCATCTAACTCACAACTTTATTATTATTAGTGTTTATGAGTCATGTTATACCTCCCATCCTAGACAGTGTAAACTTCTTTTTTCCTTTTTATTGTATGAATACTCGTGATACCCATGTGATTTTGTAATACCCTGTAAAACTCTTCAAATAAACAATAAAAAAAAAAAAAAAAGTGACCTGTCTGGCCTCAATAAAGGCATAATCTCTCCCTCCTACTAAATGTTCTCTCATCCACAGAGAGCTGCATGAAACCCAAGTGCAAGGGTTCAGCTTCACTGACCGACTCGGTACCAGGAGGCATGGGAGGTGAGGGAGGCACAGGTGGGACTGCAAAGCTCAGAGACAAACGTACAGAAGGCTTCAGCAAGCGCTCTTAAAAGAGAGTCTTTCTCTGAGTCTGGAGTCAATCAGGATGGCAAACATGATCAACTTCTCCAGCTCAGTGGGTATATCTCAGGCTGCTATCTCATCCTTGATGGTATCCGAGAGACCACGAGAAAAAGCAGCCACAAGGGCCTCATTGTTCCATGCAACCTCTGCTGCCAGAGTACAGAATTCAATGGCGTAGTTGGCAACAGTTCTCGTACTCTGTTCGATGAACATGAGGCACTTGGCAGCATAAGCGGAGTATGTGGGAAAGTCAAATACACTTTTAAAATGAAGCCACAAACTCAGAGTGGCTTAAGACAACAGGTTTTTGCGTCTCCCATAGAGGGTTTGCCCAGGCCAAGGCTCTCTCAAAAAACAAAGATATCACAAAACCTACCATGGGAAACGCCTGCGGCAGCATCTCGAAGTATATCTCAACCAGGTTGAGAAACCCTCTGCATTGGACTGGATCGCCCCCAAATCGCTGGGGAAGCAGAGTGGAACCAGACATACCTCCTATAGAGGTAATACTCGAGGCGGGTGCCTGCACAGACTGGAGCAGCAGCAGGGTCAGCCTGCACCATAGGTTGTACAGGGGGGGCCACAGTGGGACATTCAGGGTAAGCCGTGTGACTCAGGAGCATTTAATGCCATGGCAAACTGAGCCATGCAGTGATTAGGGATGAGCCGAAGACCCCCGGTTCGGTTCGCACCAGAACCTGCGAACGGACCGAAAGCTTGCGCGTACATTAGAACCCTATTAAATACAATGGACGCAAATGTTCGAAATCTAAAGTGCTAATTATAACGGCCAATATGCATGCTATTGTCCTAAACAGGGTTTGGGGACCCGGGTCCTGCCCCAGGGGAAATGTATCAATGCAAAAAGAAGTTTTAAAAATGCTGATTTTTCTGGAGCAGTCATTTTAATGATGCATAAAGTGAAAAAATGTGAAATATTCCTTTAAATATGGTACCTGGGGGGTGTCTAAAGTATGCCTGTAAAGTGGCATGTGTTTCCCGTGATTAGAACTGTCCCTGCACAAAATGACATTTGTAAAGGAAAAAAAGCCATTTAAAACTGCTTGCGGCTTTAATGTCATGTCTTGTCCTGGCAATACGGATGAAAATCTTTGAGAAAAATGGCATGGCTACCCCATCACCCCCAACCCCACTTCAGCCCATTACCAGCCCCTTTGGGTCTTGTATGGATATTAAGGGGAACCCCGCACCCAAAATAAAACCCTATACCTAAAACAAGACAGGGACTGTAGGTTTGTTCTTAAGTAGAATCTGTTTGTAATTTGGAACAGGTAAATTTTTAAGTGGTAAGTGTAAATTGTAAGCGTTTTGGAGAACATAGGGAAGGGTTATCACCCCTGTAACATTTGTTTTGCTGTCTGTGCACCTGTTCAGAACATTTCACCTCACTTTCCGTCCCAATGACAAATGTTTTTGGAAAAGTGGGTTTTTTATTGAAACAAGGATTGGTGATAAAGCATCAATAGAGAGGAGACACCTTTTTCCCATATTAACTCTTACAGGAGAGAATTTCCCTTCCTTGGGGTAGATTTCCTCTCACTTCCTGTTGTCTCCTTCCGTTTGCAAGTAGGAGTCATTTGTAAGTTGGATGTTTGAAAGTAGGGGCCTGCCGTATATACTCTGCAGAAATGTTGGTGTTGCCACAACACTGTAAGCCCTCACAGTTACTCTTGGTGGGCGCTGGAATGCCCTGCTGTGAACTATTATATCAGGGATTGTAATTACATGCCATTGTTGAACAGTGGTAGGAAAAATTGGGCCTTTGATGGTGGTGGTGGTGTTGCCACAACACTGTAAGCCCTCAGAGTTACTCTTGGTGGGCGCAGGAATGGGCCCTGCTGTGAATTATTAGATCAAGAATTGTAATTGCATGCCCCTGTTGAACAGGGGCAGAAAAATTGGGCCTTTGGTGGTGGTTGACGGTGTTGCCACAACACTGTAAGCCCTCACAGTTACTCTTGGTGGGCGCAGGAATGGGCCCTGCTGTGAATTATTAGATCAAGAATTGTAATTACACGCCCCTGTTAAACAGGGGCTGGAAAATTGGGCCTTAGGCACTGGTGCTGGTGCCACAACACTGCAACCCCTCACAGATATTGTACTTGGAGCACAGCAATGAGCCCTGTTGCAAAGTATTGCATCAAAAATTGTAATTACACGCCCCTGTTAAACAGGGGCTGAAAAATTGGACCTTAGGCACTGGTGCTGGTGCCACAACACGGCAACCTCTTCCAGATCCTCTAGTTGGAGTGCAGGAATGAGCCCTGCTGCAAAGCATTGCATAAAAATTGTACTTACATGCCCCTGTTAATCAGGGGCTGAAAAATTGGGCCTTAGGCACTGGTGCCACGACACTGCAACCTCTCCCAGATACTCTAGTTGGAGTGCAGGAATGAGCCCTGCTGCAAAGCATTGCATAAAAAATTGTAATTACATGCCCCTGTTAAACAGGGGCTGAAAAATTGGGCCTTAGCCACTGGTGGCGGCACCCAGAAACAAAAATGTTCTTCCAAGCTATCATCAGGATCATTGAGGAGGAAGACGTTAGTCAGTCAACATAACAGGACAGTCACTCAGCATCAGCATAGGCAGTCTTGAAGGGATGTGACATTTCAAAATACATTATTCTGTTACATCAGCTTTAGGTGCCTGGTAGCTGGTGGTGATCCAAGACTGATTCATGTTTATGAAGGTCAGTTGATCAACCGAGTCGGTGCACAGGCGCACCCTGTGATCGATGACAAAGCCTCCAGCAGCACTAAATGTGCGTTCTGAAAGAACGCTGGATGCAGGACAGGCCAGTAGCTCAATTGCATACTGTGCAAGCTCTAGCCAGTGATCCATCCTCAAGACCAAGTAAGCCAGAGGATTTTCGGTGGGAAAGGTGTCCAAGTCTGACCTTGCCCATAGGTATTCCTGCACCATGTATATCAGACGCTGGTGATGGTTGTTGGAACCGATCATACCTTGGGGCTGCGGACTAAAAAATTGTCTGAACGCATCGTTCAGACGACCACTTTCTCCACCGCTCCTTCTGCTACTGACTAAAGCCTCAGCAACTCGTTGTCCAGGACCAGGAGTTTGTAACCTCCCAGTCTCTGGGAACGCGTTGCACAGACCTTTCTGCAATGCCTCCCAGAGATGTCTCATCCTCTGCTTCCTCTGAGGTGGCAAGATAATGTCCGCAACCATACCCTTGTACCGTGGATCAAGGAGAGTGGCCAGCCAGTAATGGTCCCTCTCCTTGATCCGAAGAATACGAGGATCCTTCCGCAGGCTTTGCAGGATCAGGGAGGCCATGCAGTGAAGGTTAGCTGAGGCATTCGGTCCGGAGTCCTCTGGGTCACTATGGACGACATGATCCACAGCCACCTCCTCCCAGCCACGTACAAGTCCACCGGTTTCTTGGGACTGTAAATCATCTCTAAAAGACTGCTGCTGCTGCTGATGCTGAGTGCCAGGCTCCACCTCCATGCTGACACAATCCTCCTCCTCCACCGAGCACTGGAATTATATGATCGGCGGAAATGCACACAGACTTTCCTGGCCTGCCTCAGGACATCCTGTAAGCCTGGTTACCTGCCCATGAACCGCTGCACCACCAGGTTAAGGACATGAGTCACACAGGGCACATGGGTCAGTTGTCCCTGTCTCAGGGTGGAGAGGAGGTTGGTGCCATTGTCGCAAACCACCATTCCTGGCTTAAGCTGGCATGGCGTCAACCCCCTCTCGAACTGCCCCTGCAGAGCTGACAGAACCTCTGCCCCAGTGTGGTTCCTGTCCCCCAAACACACCAGCGCAAGCACGGCATGGCATATTTTTGCCTGAGTACTTGTGTAGCCCCTTGCCCCTTGAATGCCTATGGAGCACTGCTGGTTCCGAGGACAAAGGACAGGAAGAGGCCATGGAGGAAGAAGAAGAGGAGGGGGTGGAGGAGAGAGGTGTGTCACAACCAGTAGTAGCATTTTGGAGGCGTGGGGGTGGAACAACCTCCAACACTACTGCACCTTGTCCTGCATCTTTCCCAGCTGCCAAAAGAGTGACCCAATGGGCTGTGAAAGATAGGTAACGTCCCTGTCCATGCTTGCTGGACCATTATTCAGCGGTAATATGCACCTTACCGCTGACCGCCCTGTTCAGTGAGGAATGGACATTGCCTTCCACATGCTGGTAGAGATCGGGAATCGCCTTCCGTGAGAAAAAGTGGCGTTTGGGAACCTGCCACTGAGGAACCGCACATTGCACAAACTCACGGAAGGGGGCCGAGTCTACCAACTGAAAAGGCAGCAGTTGAAGTGCTAGCAATTTAGCCAAGCTAGCATTCAACCGCTGGGCATGTGGATGGCTGGGAGTGAACTTCTTTTGACAGTCCAGCAGCTGGGGCAGGGAAATTTCCCTGGTACAATCGGTCGTCGGTGTACTGCTAGCAGAGTGCCCGCAAGTACTTGGCCGTGACACACCTAATTCTACACCTTCATTCCTCTCAGTGCAGCTTTCAGAAAGGACTGAAGGTATAGTGGGGTTGGAGATCCTAGCTGATGAGGAGCAAGGAGAGGTCTGCTTTGTTCTTTGGTGTGGGTCTTTAAGGTACACTTGCCAATGAGCTGCATGGCAGGTCAACATATGTCTGGTCAAGCATGTGGTGCCCAAGTGGTTGATGATTTGGCCACGCGAGATACGCTTGAGACAAATGTTGCAAATAGCAGCGGTGCTATCTGCTGCACTCGTCTCAAAAAAGGCCCACACCTAAGAACTTTTGGAATAATGCGCAGAGGCAGTGCCCTGCACAGGCGGAGCTCTGCAGTGTGATTCAGTTGGTGTGCTGCCCTTAAGCTGGCCCCCGGAGGGCATCCTACCTCGTTGGAGATGTGCCTCCTCCCCCTCCCTCCTATCAGGCACCCACGTGGAGTCAGTGACCTCATCATCCCCTCCTTCTTCACCACTGGAGCAAACCTGGCAGTATGCTGCAGCTGGTGGAACATGACTGCCAGATTGCTGTCCTTGAGCATCCCCTCTCTCTGCGCTCACGCTACTGCCTTCCTCTAGCTGGGTATCATACTCAGAGCCTTTAAAACGCTGGGCATCCTCCTGGAGCATGTACCCAACACTGTGGTCAAACAGTTCGGGGGTACCCTGAGCCTGAGTGAGAGAGGATGAGGAGGATGAGGAGGGCTTGGTCATCCACTCTACCAAGTCGTCGGCATTATGCGGCTCAACACGTCCAGCTGCTGAAAATAAAGAAAAGCGTGTCCAATGGCCACGTGCTGATGACAATGCACCGCATCCACGACCAGCACTGTTGCCTTTAGACACAGAGCCTGCTTGCCCTATTTTATTGGCTCGTGACTGTCTGCCTCTCCTTGTTGGCCTTCCAGACATACTAATGGCCTGCAGGTAGATGGGAAAACCAGCAATAAGGGGTAACTTCAGGTGTATACTGTGCAGGAGGCACACTACACCCACTGAATATTAGGCAGATGCCTGTGTTGCACAAATCAACTACACAACACCAGCAATGAGGGGGTAGATTCAGGTGTATGCTGTGCAGGAGGCACACTACACTCACTGAATATTAGGCAGAAACCTGTGTTGCACAAATCAACTACACAACACCAGCAATGAGGGGGTAGATTCAGGTGTATGCTGTGCAGGAGGCACACTACACTCACTGAATATTAGGCAGATGCCTGTGTTGCACAAATCAACTACACAACACCAACAATGAGGGGGTAGATTCAGGTGTATGCTGTGCAGAAATCAAACTATGCTCATTGAATATTAGGCAGATGCCTGTGTTGCACAAATCAACTACACAACACCAGCAATGAGGGGGTAGATTCAAGTGTATGCTGTGCAGGAGGCACACTACACTCACTGAATATTAGGCAGATGCCTGTATTGCACAAATCAACTACACAACACCAGCAATGAGGGGGTAGATTCAGGTGTATGCTGTGCAGGAGGCACACTACACTCACTGAATATTAGGCAGATGCCTGTGTTGCACAAATCAACTACACAACACCAGCAATGAGGGGGTAGATTCAGGTGTATGCTGTGCAGGAGGCACGCTACACCCACTGTAACAGTGCTAGGTTAAGAAGCAAAGCAAAGCTGACACTGTCCCTGCCTATCCTGCTCTCTCCCTGAACACTACAGCCCCTGTAACAGCGCTATCTAAAGAAGTAAAGCACAGCTGACACTGTCCCTGCCTATCCTTCTCTCTATGAACGCTGCAACACACTACACAAGGCCGCCGCGCTGGCGGCCTTATATAGTGCAGGGCGTGTACTAAACCCCCCTGAGCTATAATTGGCCACAGGCATCTTGCCTGTGGCCAATTATGGCTCTCCTCGCTGCCAGTGCTGTGATTGGCCAAGCATGCGGGGTCACAGTGCATGCTTGACCAATCATCAGCCAGAAATGCACTGCGACTGGCACAGTGCATTGTGGGCTGTTCGTATCACACAAATTTGATGTGAACGGCCCACAAAGTTCTGGCTTCGACAAACGGCCGATGTTCGTTTCGAACATGGGTTTGAATCGAACACCGAGCTCATCCCTAGCGGTGATCCAGTTCATCAAATCTTGAAAAAATATTACCAACAAGTGGATTGACTGTATCTTCTAAATTCATAAACCATGAAATCAGGCCAAGACAGAAGTACAGTTAAATCATACTTGTTTAATAATAAAAGTAAAAAGAACAAACATAGTCAAAACATAGCCAAAGTTCAGTAAACGGAACGGATAGTCAGCCAAGACAGAAGTCAGGGATCAATGTAGTGGAACAGCAAGCAGGATCTGGAGCCAGAAGGGATGTCAGCAAAGCAAGTCTTGAACAGGATCGCAGGCGATAGTTTCTGTGATGTTGACCAAGACGAAGGCAGAGCTCCTCTGGACTGGACGTCTTGAGTAGGCAGGACTGACAAACAGGATATCATCAACTGCTGAGTAACTGTGGAGAGATAGGAGCTGGCAATTAGCTGACAGCTGAGCAACCAGCTCAAAGAAGGAAGGGCTGAGCCCAGCCCTGACATAACTCCCCAGCCCCTGAAGCATAGTGGGGAAGATGTAGGGTAGAACTAAGCTAGTCTAGTTGGAACCAGATACCATCTGGATAATACTTTTATATTTGCTTCAGCTAGAGTAGTGTTGAGAACCCCCTTGTAGGACTTAAAGAAGTTCCTGTTCCTTGATGAGACAGGTTGGCTTCCTAGGCCAGCATAAAGGACGTCTTAGAATGAGTCGACGATAGTGCCCTGTAGATTACTGTGATCCCCCTCTGCTCCATGGTCTGACAACACCATTGTTCATAAGCTGTTATTTTGGGATCTTTGGATTGGGCATTCCATAGCTTGTGAAGGAAGTTGGAAATTTGGGGAAAAGGAAAGAGTTCAGAGGGTGACATATCCAATTTGCTTATACAATATGCTTTGGGGATTGGACCCAGAGGTCGAAGGAAATTGCCTATTCTAAATAGCGTTTGTTGAGTCACCAGCTGAAAGCTTTGATCTCCATCCCAGGCGGGAATGCTGGGTTCCTAAAAAGATGCATTAAAGGCTCTAGTTTGGAGGTTAGCTCGAAGTGGTGTCTCAAGTTTTCCCAAAGGGAAAACAAGTGTGAGAGCGAAGGGGAAAGTATTGGGGGTCTCAATTTCTTTTGACACCATAGGAGGTAGTCCAAGTTGTGGGAGTGGACTGCCTGTCCCACACTAATACCACACTGAATGCCATGAATGTCTGGGTTATCTCTAATTGCAACTGCCAGCGTTTCTATAGTAATGGTGAAGATAAGTGGTGAGAGAGGGCATCCTTGCCTGGTACCTCTTAGTATAGGAAAGGATTCTGAGTAAAATCCCTGCATGCGGACCTGAACTGTTGGAGTGGAATACAAAGCTTGTAGAATATTAATAAATGAGTCCCTGAATCCCCAGTGTCTAAGGGTGGCAAAGATGTAGTGCCAGTGGACAGAATTGAATGCTTTCTGCAGATCCAGTGACAGGATAAATCCTTCCCGTGGGGAGTCCCCATCCCAATTCTAGTTTAAAAGGGATATAATATCTATCGCACAGTGAATTTTATCTGGTCCCTATCTCCCATTTGGTCTTTGTTGATGTACAAGCTTATAAAGGATGATATGCGGTCCACAAGGATTTTAGTCAGAATCTTCAGGTCTATCGGCCTATAATTGCTAACAGAGCTAGGATCCTTACCTGGTTTAGGTATAACTGAAATGTAAGCTGAGTTTATTAAACTGTCTAGTGGAGCTCCCTGTCTTAAAGCATTAAAAAAACGAACCATGAAAGGAGCTAAGGTTTCAGAGAATGCTTTGTAGTAGGGAACAGAAAACACTGTTATTGCCTGGGGCTGAGTGGGATTTTAAGTTTTTGATAACCAAATGTACTTCTTCTGAAGAGATAGGGGCTTCTAAATTCTGGTTATGGCGCTCTTTCAACTTTGGGATCTGGATGACATCCAGGAACCACCTCAGACTGTGATAGATGTGATCCTGCACCATACAGTTTTTTATAAAAATGATGTTATTCCCCCATAATTCGCTAAGGGTTCTGGGATAGTGTGCCCATATTCATTTTAATTTTGGGAAGAGCAAAGGACTTGGTCCTCTGGGTCAGTCTATGAGCCAACATGGTTCCTATTTTGTCACCTTGGCAATAGAACCATGCTCTATTCCAACTGAGACCTTTTTGCTGCCTTAGACGTAAGAGCCAAGTTTAGTGTAGTGATAAATATGTGGTCTATACTGGCAAAAGAGTTGTGTTGGCTAGAGTAGTGTGTGTGGTCTCATAGTGTTGGGTTAATTTCTCTCCAAACGTCAACCAAGTCACATTGAAAAATGACTTTAGCAATACACAGGCTCTGTTTAGTAGGGCGGGTGAGGTGTTTGCCTGGTGGTCGGGATTTATCTAGGCCCTGATCGAAGGCGACATTTAAGTCCCCCTCCCCCCATTATTAACCTGCCTTCCAGCAAGGGAGCCAGGGGTTCTAGCATTGCTTGAAAAAAGACCAGTTGTCCCTTGTTTGGGGGTTAATATGATACTAAGGAGTATGTCTGGTCATCAATAGTTCCTTTAAGGCGTATATACCTCCCCTCCAGGTCTCTAAGTTCCAACAGGTTTGTAAATTTACACTTGTGGGAGAAAAGTATGGCTACTCCCTTGGTTTTGTCTTCAGCATTGGCCATAAAGAAGGTGGGAAATTTGGAGTGGATAAATGAGGAGCAATATCGTTTAGGGAAGTGTGTTTCTTGCAAAAGGGCCACATCTATTTTATGAGAGTTCAGATGTTGTAGGACTTTCAGCCTTTTAACCAGGGAATTTAAGCCTTGAACATTGTGGGATACAATACTCAATAGGAGTAGTACTGGGGGGTGTCAGCCATGGAGCAGGGGGTTAAACCAAACAATCCACTGAGAATCACTTAACATAGAGTCCTTGAGGTCCAAAGTGGGTGGACCCTGGGATAGCAATACCTCTAACGTTGTTGATAAGCACCTAGAAGCACTCCTCGAGTCAGACACTGTAAGAGAAAGAGAGTTAGGAAGGCAATGGAAAGGGTGAGAAGAGGGTGCGAAAGAGAGATCAACGCAAGACGAGAGTCTCCCATAAGGTGGAGGAGACAGGGTCTTCCATCTTAACGTGGAAACCAATACAAGTCCCTTCAACCAGGAAGGGAGCAATCCTGTCAGGAAGAGGGTAGAATACCTGGTCTTCAAGACAAGAGGAGGGGCACGAGTACTGCTCCAGCCACAAAGCCTCACATAAAGAAAACAAACAGATATAACAGTGGCATAAAGCCAGTCGGTGTAACAGGTGCCCTAAAAACATGTAGAGCTGAGAGGTCATTCCCCTATGGGAGTATATATGAGCCTCAAAACTTTGGATGTTTGCACATTGGGAAGGGAAGGGACACATCTGTAAATATCTGGATCTCATGGCCCTGGAAGGGGAGCTTGGGTGTAGAGCAGAATCTGCGCATCACCTCTTCCTTGATGGTGTAGAAGTGTGGTTTTGCCACAACATCCCTGGGAAGCCCATCCGAGCGTAAGGGCCCTATGAGCATTATCCAGCTCCAATCTGTGTGGTGGGATATCAGGGATCAGCTCCATGATGAAAGCACGTATAGTTTCAGGAATGTCTTTTTAGGATTCTGGCAGCCTGCAAAACCTAAAGTTATATCTCCTACGTCTGTTTTCGAGATTGTCTATTTTAGCCATAGCTGTCTCTAATTGCTCTTACATAATTTGGATGTAATCTGTGTTTTGGTTTGTTCTAAAAATTGTGGCATCCAGTTTAGTTTCTATGACTTCTATGCAGGATCCTAAGACCTGTAGGTCTGCTTTAATGTCACTGGTAGGGATGGGCCCGGTGTTCGATTCAAACCCACGTTCGAATCGAGCACCGGGCGTTCGCCCGCTCGGCGAGCCCAGAACTATTTGGGCCATTCGCATCACATTCGTGTGATGCGAGCGGCCCGCAATGCATTGCGGCCGGTGCAATGCATTGCGGCCGGCGCAGTGCATTGCTGGCTGATGATTGGCCAAGCATGCACTGTGACCCCGCATGCTTGGCCAATCACAGCGCCGGCAGCGAGGAGAGCAATAATTGGCTACAGGCCTGTAGCCAATTAAAGCTCAGGGGCTTTAGTACACGCCCCACTGTATAAAAGGCCGCCGCGCCGTCGGCCCAGTGCACATGTGTTCTGGCTTTGATAGAGTGAATAGGCAGACTGCTGATTGATTCATTCATTGCTAAACCATTGCTGATTCATTGAATACTGATCATTTCTGCTGATTGCACTGCTGAGTGTGACATTATCTGCTGCTGGGGATTAGTCTGGTGTGTGCATGCTCTTAGTACAGCATAGCAGTAGCACCCATTGCAGTGCTGTTAGTACAGCATTGCACCCTAACTTTCTGTCCCAACCTTCTGTCCCATCCCAGGCAGGCAGGGATTTATAGGAGCTATATTGTGTTTGTGTCAGCACACATAGGAGCTATAGTGTGTTAGTGTCAGCACACATAGGAGCTATAGTGTGTTTGTGTCAGCACACATAGGAGCTATAGTGTGTTTGTGTCAGCACACATAGGAGCTAGTGTGTGTTGTCAGCACATATAGGAGCTATAGTGTGTTGTCAGCACACATAGGAGCTATATTTTTTTATCAGCACACATAGGAGCTATAGTGTGTTGTCAGCACACATAGGAGCTATAGTGTGTTTGTGTCAGCACACATAGGAGCTATAGTGTGTTTGTGTCAGCACACATAGGAGCTATAGTGTGTTTGTGTCAGCACACATAGGAGCTATAGTGTGTTGTCAGCACACATAGGAGCTATAGTGTGTTGTCAGCACACATAGGAGCTATAGTGTGTTGTCAGCACACATAGTAGCTATAGTGTGTTGTCAGCACACATAGGAGCTATATTTTTTTGTCAGCACACATAGGAGCTATAGTGTGTTGTCAGCACACATAGGAGCTATAGTGTGTTGTCAGCACACATAGGAGCTATAGTGTGTTGTCAGCACACATAGGAGCTATAGTGTGTTGTCAGCACACATAGGAGCTATATTTTTTTGTCAGCACACATAGGAGCTATAGTGTGTTTGTGTCGGCACACATAGGAGCTATAGTGTGTTGTCAGCACACATAGGAGCTATAGTGTGTTTGTGTCAGCACACATAGGAGCTATAGTGTGTTTGTGTCAGCACACATAGGAGCTATAGTGTGTTTGTGTCAGCACACATAGGAGCTATAGTGTGTTTGTGTCAGCACACATAGGAGCTATAGTGTGTTGTCAGCACACACAGGAGCTATAGTGTGTTGTCAGCACACATAGGAGCTATATTTTTTTGTCAGCACACATAGGAGCTATAGTGTGTTGTCAGCACACATAGGAGCTATAGTGTGTTTGTGTCAGCACACATAGGAGCTAGAGTGTGTCAGCACACATAGGAGCTATAGTGTGTTGTCAGCACACATAGGAGCTATATTTTTTGTCAGCACACATAGGAGCTATAGTGTGTTTGTGTCAGCACACATAGGAGCTATAGTGTGTTGTCAGCACACATAGGAGCTATAGTGTGTTGTCAGCACACATAGGAGCTATATTTTTTTGTCAGCACACATAGGAGCTATAGTGTGTTTGTGTCAGCACACATAGGAGCTAGTGTGTGTGTATGTGTGTGTCAGCACACATAGGAGCTAGTGTGTGTGTGTGTCAGCACACATAGGAGCTATAGTGTGTTGTCAGCACACATAGGAGCTATAGTGTGTTGTTAGCACACATAGGAGCTATATTTTTTTGTCAGCACACATAGGAGCTATAGTGTGTTGTCAGCACACATAGGAGCTATAGTGTGTTTGTGTCAGCACACATAGGAGCTAGTGTGTGTGTGTGTGTCAGCACACATAGGAGCTAGTGTGTGTGTGTGTGTCAGCACACATATGAGCTATAGTGTGTTGTCAGCACACATAGGAGCTATAGTGTGTTTGTGTCAGCACACATAGGAGCTAGTGTGTGTGTGTGTGTGTGTGTCAACACACATAGGAGCTAGTGTGTGTGTCAGCACACATAGGAGCTAGTGTGTGTGTCAGCACACATAGGAGCTAGTGTGTGTGTGTCAGCACACATAGGAGCTAGTGTGTGTGTGTGTCAGCCCAGTTCTTGTCATCTAAGGCAGCCTCTATCTGCCATAGGGCCCTGTTGCTGTCATCTAAGGCATCCATCTGCAGGAGTTAGTGTGTGTGCTGTGTGACTCCAGCACAATATACACTACCCACTACAATGCCTGGAAGACCGCCAAGGAGAGGCAGACAGTCCCGAGGCAAGAACACAGGGCAAGCAGGCTCTGTTTCTAGAGACAACAGTGCTGGTCGTGGACGTGGTCCTGCATCGTCATCAGCACGTGGCCATGGGACACGCTTGTCCTTGTTTTCGGCAGCTGGACATGTTGAGCCGCATCATGCCGAAGGCTTGGTAGAATGGATGACCAAGCCCTCCTCATCCTCTCTCACCCAGGCTCAGAGTACTGGCAGAGCTGCTGCCAACGCATACTCAATGGCATCATCAGGCACCCCTTCCCTAGACCCACCATGTCCTCCTGAGGAGTCCCCCGAACTGTTTGAGCACAGTGTTGGGTACATGCTCCAGGAGGATGCCCAACGATTTGAAGGCTTGGATGATGATACCCAGCTTGAGGAAGGCAGTAGTGTTCGCGCAGAGAGAGGGGATGCTGAAGGACAGCAATTTGGCAGTCTGTTCCACCAGCTGCAGCTTACTGCCAGGTTTGCTCTAGTGGTAAAGAGGGAGGGGATGATGAGGTCACTGACTCCACGTGGGTGCCTGAAGGGAGAAAGGAGGAGGAGGAGGCGGCGGCACATGTCCAACGAGGCAGGATGCCCTCCGGAGGCCAGCTAGAGGCCAGCACACCAACTGAATCACACCGCAGAGCTCCGCCTGTGCAGGGCGCTGCCTCTGCACGTTATCACAAAAGTTCTGTGGTGTGGGCCTTCTTTGAGACAAGTACATCAGATCGCACCACTGCTATTTGCAATATTTATCTCAAGCGTATCTCGCGTGGCCAAAACATCAGCCGCTTGGGCACCACAAGCATGACCAGACATATGTCGACCTGCCATGCAGCTCGTTGGCAAGCGCACATTAAAGACCCACACCAAAGAACAAAGCGGACCTCTCCTTGCTCCTCATCAGCTGGGATCTCCAACCCCACTATATCTTCAGTCCTCTCTGAAAGCTGCTCTGAGAGGACTGAAGGTGTAGAATTAGGTGTGTCACAACCAAGTACTTGCAGTACACCGACGTCCGATTGTAGCAGGCAAATTTCCCTGCCCCAGCTGCTGGACCGTCGAAAGAAGTTTACTCCCAGCCATCCACATGCCCAGCGGTTGAATGCTAGCTTGGCTAAATTGCTAGCACTTCAACTGCTGCCTTTTCAGTTGGTAGACTCGACCCCCTTCCGTGAGTTTGTTCAATATGCGGTTCCTCAGTGGCAGGTTCCCAAACGCCACTTTTTCTCATGGAAGGTGATTCTGGCTCTCTACCGGCATGTGGAAGGCAATGTCCATGCCTCGCTGGACAGGGTGGTCAGCGGTAAGGTGCATATTACCGCTGACTCATGGTCCAGCAGGCATGGACAGGGACGTTATCTGTCTTTCACGGCCCATTGGGTCACTCTATTGGCAGCTGGGAGGAATGCAGGACAAGGTGCAGTAGTGTTGTAGGTTGTTCCGCCACCACGCCTCCAAAATGCTACTACTGGTTGTGACACACCTCTCTCTCCTCCACCCCCTCCTCTTCTTCTTCCTCCATGGCCTCTTCGAGTGCTCTGTCCGCGGTGCTCCGTAGGCGTACAAGGGGCTACGCAAGTACGCAGGCAAAAAGATGCCATGCCGTGCTTGCGCTGGTGTGTCTGGGGGACAGGAGCCACACTGGGGCAGAGGTTCTGGCAGCTCTGCAGGGGCAGGCCGAGAGGTGGTTGACGCCACGCCAGCTTAAGCCAGGAATGGTGGTTTCTGACAATGGCACCAACCTCCTCTCCGCCCTGCGACAGGGGCAGCTCACCCATGTGCCCTGTATGGCTCACGTCCTCAACCTGGTGGTGCAGCGGTTCTTGGGCAGGTACCCATGCTTACAGGATGTCCTGAGGCCGGCCAGGAAAGTCTGTGTGCATTTCCGCCGATCGTATAATGCCAGTGCTCGGCTGGCTGAGCTGAGCTGATGACTGGCATGAAGCCAAGAAACGCGTCGGGTTTTCAAACTTAGGATGCTCAATCAAGTCTATTTTAATCCCTGATATTATCAACTTTGCTTTGTAGAGTTTGTACTCATCTCATGTGATTTTGTTACTCTGATTGGCAATTTTCAATTTGTGCATTTCTATTATGAATTGCATCTCTGTATGTCCATTGATTTGTCTGCACCTAGATCCTCTGATTATGACTACAATGTATGTTCTTTCTCTAATTATATTTGCATTTACAATACTGTATGCTTTATAATCATGGACTCCCCCTAGGGGTCATTTACTTTAAGGACCACCCCTAGGGGTCTGTGACTTTAAATTAAATCCAAATCAGTTTACCCTCTTGCATGGTTTTACTATCGTTATTTATTTATTTTTCAATTGACATGCTTCATTTAAAGTCCCATTGGCCCCTCTTTCCCCATATACGAGCTGCAAAAGGAGTTGAACCTGCCCAAGAACCGCCTAATATGTGACATGCCCACCAGGTGGAACTCAACGTTGGCCATGCTGCAGTGACTGCATACACAGCAGAGGGCCATCAATGAGTATCTTTGCGACTACGGCACCAGGACAGGGTCAGGGGAGCTTGGATTTTTTTCCCCACGCAGTGGAGCATGATCAGGGATGCATGCACTGTCCTCTCACCATTTGAGGAGGCCACGAGGATGGTGAGCAGTGACAGTGCATGCATTAGTGACACTGTACCTCTTGTCCACCTGTTGGAGCATACGCTGCGTGGGATAATGGACAGGGCACTTGAGGCAGAACAGAGGCAGGAAGAGGAGGACTTCCTTGCCTCTTAAGGCCCCCTTTATCCAGACAGTGTTCCTTATGTCCCACCCATCACACAGGAAGAGGATGAGGAGGAGGAGGAGGATTGTGTGAGCATGGAGGTGGAGCCTGGCACTCAGCATCAGCAGCAGCAGTCTTTTAGGGATGATGTACAGTCCCAACAAACCAGTGGACTTGTACGTGGCTAGGAGGAGGTGGCTGGCGATCATGTCGTCCTCAGTGACCCAGAAGACTCCGGACCAAATGCCTCAGCTAACCTACGTTGCATGGCCTCCCTGATCCTGCAAAGCCTGCGGAAGGATCCTCGTATTCTTCGGATCAAGGAGAGGGACCATTACTGGCTGGCCACTCTCCTTGATCCACGGTACAAGGGTAAGGTTGCGGACCTTATCTTGCCGTCGCAGGGGGAGCAGAGGATGAGACATCTCAGGGAGGCCTTGCAGAAAGGTCTATGCAACGCGTTCCCAGAAACTGGGAGGTTACAAACTCCTGGTCCTGGACGACGAGTTGCTGAAGCTTCGGTCAGTAGCAGAAGGAGCGGTGGGGAAGGTGGACGTCTGACCGATGCGTTCAGACAATTTTTTAGTCCGCAGCCCCAAGGTATTATCGGTTCCAGCAACCATCGCCAGCGTCTGATATACATGGTGCAGGAATACCTAGGGGCAAGGTCAGACTTGGACACCTTTCCCAGCGAAAATCCTCTGGCTTACTGGGTCTTGAGGATGGATCACTGGCCAGAGCTTGCACAGTATGCATTTGAGCTACTGGCCTGTCCTGCATCCAGCGTTCTTTCCGAACGCACATTCAGTGCTGCTGGAGGATTTGTCACCGATCATAGGGTGCGCCTGTCCACCGACTCGGTTGATCAACTGACCTTCATAAAGATGAATCAGTCTTGGATCACCCCCAGCTACCAGGCACCTGAAGCGGATATAACTGAATAATGTCACATCCCTTCAAGACTGCCTATGCTGATGCTGAATGACTGTCCTGTTATGTTCACTGACTATCCTCTTCCTCCTCCTCAATGATCCATTCCTTGATAGCTTGGAAGAACATTTTTGTTTCTGGGTGCCACCACACCAGTGCCTAAGGCACAATTTTTCAGCCCCTGTATAACAGGGGCGTGTAATTACAATTTTTTTTTAAAAATGCTTCGCAACAGGTCTGACTGCTGTGCTCAGAGTACAGTATCTGTGAGGGGTTCCAGTGTTGTGGCACCAGCACCGGTGCCTAAGGCACAATTTTTCAGCCCCTGTTTAACAGGGGCGTGTAATTACAATTTTTAAAGCAATACCTCGCAACAGGTCTGACTGCTGTGCTCAGAGTACAGTATCTGTGAGGGGTTGCAGTGTTGTGGCACCAGCACCAGTGCCTAAGGCACAATTTTTCAGCCCCTGTTTAACAGGGGCGTGTAATTAAAATTTTTAAAGCAATACCTCGCAACAGGTCTGACTGCTGTGCTCAGAGTACAGTATCTGTGAGGGGTTGCAGTGTTGTGGCACCAGCACCAGTGCCTAAGGCACAATTTTTCAGCCCCTGTTTAACAGGGGTGTGTAATTACATTTTTTTATGCAATGCTTTGCAACAGGTCTCATTGCTGTGCTCAGAGTACAGTATCTGTGAGGGGTTGCAGTGTTGTGGCACAAGCACCAGTGCCTAAGGCACAATTTTTCAGCCCCTGTTTAACAGGGGCGTGTAATTACAAATCTTGATCTAATAATTCACAGCAGGGCCCATTCCTGCACCCACCAAGAGTAACTGTGAGGGCTTACAGTCTTGTGGCAACACCGTCCACCACCACCACTAGGGATGAGCCGAACACCCCCGGGTTCGGTTCGAACCAGAACCTTCGAACGGACCGAAAGTTCGCGCGAATTTTCGAACCCTATACGTTATAATGGACGCGAACGTTCGAAATCAAAAGTGCTAATTACAACAGCCAATATGCATGTTAATGTCATAAAACAGGTTTGGGGACCCGGGTCCTGCCCCAGGGGACATATATCAATGCAAAAAGAACTTTTAAAAACTAACGTTTTTTCGGGAGCAGTCATTTTAATGATGCATAAAGTGAAAAAAAAAAAAGTGAAATTTTCCTTTAAATATGGTACCTGGGGGGTGTCTAAAGTATGCCTGTGAAGTGGCATGTGTTTCCCGTGTTTAGAACTGTCCTTGCACAAAATGACATTTGTAAAGGAAAAAAAGAAGCCATTTAAAACCACTTGCGGCTTTAGGTTTGTTCTTAAGTAGAATCTGAACAGGTACATTATGAAGTGTAGCTCCATCCCAAAAAAATCTATTTTTAAGCTTTTTGGAGAACATAGGGAGGGGTTATCACCCCTGTAACATTTGCTGTCTTTGCACATCTGTTCAGAACATGTCACCTCACTTTCCGTCCCAATGACAAATGTTTTTGGAAAAGTGGGGTTTTAATTGAAACAAGGATTGGTGATAAAGTATCAGTAGAGAGGAGATACCTTTTTCCCAAATTAAATCTAACAGGATAGAATTTCCCTTCCTAGGGGTAGATTTCCTCTCACTTCCTGTTTTCTCTTTCCATTTGCAAGTAGGAGTCGTTTGTAAGTTGGATGTTTGAAAGTAGGGGCCTGGCGTATATACTCTGCAGAAATTTGCCCTATTAGATGTTGGTGTAGCCACAAGACTGGTGGGCACAGGAATGGGCCCTGCTATGAGTTAATAGATCAAGATTTGTAATTGCATGCACCTGTTGAACAGGGCAGAAAAATTGGGGGTGGTGGTGGTGGTGGACGGTGTTGCCACAAGACTGTAAGCTCTCACAGTTACTCTTGGTGGGCGCAGGAATGGGCCCTGCTGTGAGTTATTAGATCAAGATTTGTAATTGCAAGCACCTGATGAACAGGGCAGAAAAATTGGGCCTTTGGCGGTGGTGGTGGACGGTGTTGCCACAAGACTGTAGGCCCTCATAGTTACTCTTGGTGGGCGCAGGAATGGGCCCTGCTGTGAGTTATTAGATCAAGATTTGTAATTGCAAGCACCTGATGAACAGGGCAGAAAAATTGGGCCTTTGGCGGTGGTGGTGGACGGTGTTGCCACAAGACTGTAGGCCCTCACAGTTACTCTTGGTGGGCGCAGGAATGGGCCCTGTTGTGAGTTATTAGATCAAGATTTGTAATTGCAAGCACCTGATGAACAGGGCAGAAAAATTGGGCCTTTGGCGGTGGTGGTGGACAGTGTTGCCACAAGACTGCAGGCCCTCATAGTTACTCTTGGTGGGCGCAGGAATGGGCCCTGCTGTGAACTATTAGATCAAGATTTGTAATTACCCGCCCCTGTTAAACAGGGGCTGAAAAATTGTGCCTTAGGCACTGGTGCTGGTGCCACAACACTGCAACCCCTCACAGAGACTGTACTTGGAGCACAGCAGTCACACGTGTTGCGAAGCATTTTTTTAAAAAAATTGGAAGTACACGCCCCTGTTAAACAGGGGCTGAAAAATTGTGCCTTAGGCACTGGTGCTGGTGCCACAACACTGCAACCCGGCCCTCACAGATACTGTACTTGGAGCACAGCAGTCACACGTTTAGCGAAGCATTTTTTTTAAAAATTGTAAGTACCCGCCCCTGTTAAACAGGGGCTGAAAAATTGTGCCTTAGGCACTGGTGCTGGTGCCACAACACTGCAACCCGGCCCTCACAGATACTGTACTTGGAGCACAGCAGTCACACGTGTTGCGAAGCATTTTTTTAAAAAATTGTAAGTACCCGCCCCTGTTAAACAGGGGCTGAAAAATTGTGCCTTAGGCACTGGTGCTGGTGCCACAACACTGCAACCCGGCCCTCACAGATACTGTACTTGGAGCACAGCAGTCACACGTGTTGCGAAGCATTTTTTTAAAAAATTGTAAGTACCCGCCCCTGTTAAACAGGGGCTGAAAAATTGTGCCTTAGGCACTGGTGCTGGTGCCACAACACTGCAACCCGGCCCTCACAGATACTGTACTTGGAGCACAGCAGTCACACGTGTTGCGAAGCATTTTTTTAAAAAATTGTAAGTACCCGCCCCTGTTAAACAGGGGCTGAAAAATTGTGCCTTAGGCACTGGTGCTGGTGCCACAACACTGCAACCCGGTCCTCACATATACTGTACTTGGAGCACAGCAGTCACACGTGTTGCGAAGCATTTTTTTAAAAAATTGTAAGTACCCGCCCCTGTTAAACAGGGGCTGAAAAATTGTGCCTTAGGCACTGGTGCTGGTGCCACAACACTGCAACCCCTCACAGAGACTGTACTTGGAGCACAGCAGTCACACGTGTTGCGAAGCATTTTTTTAAAAAATTGGAAGTACACGCCCCTGTTAAACAGGGGCTGAAAAATTGTGCCTTAGGCACTGGTGTGGTGGCATGGATCATTGAGGAGGAGGAAGAGGATAGTCAGTGAACATAAGAGGACAGTCACTCAGCATCAGCATAGGCAGTCTTGAAGGGATGTGACATTAAAAATTATTCGGTTATATCCGCCTCAGGTGCCTGGTAGCTGGTGGTGATCCAAGACTGATTCATTTTGATGAATGTCAGTCGATCAACCGAGGCGGTGGACAGGCGCACCCTATGATCAGTCACAAATCCTCCAGCAGCACTGAATGTGCGTTCGGAAAGAACGCTGGAGGCAGGACAGGCCAGTAGCTCAATTGCATACTGTGCAAGCTCTGGCCAGTGATCCATCCTCAGGACCCAGTAAGCCAGAGGATTTTCGGTGGGAAAGGTGTCCAAGTCTGACCTTGCCCCAAGGTATTCCTGCACCATGTATATCAGACGCTGGCGATGGTTGCTGGAACCGATCATACCTTGGGGCTGCGGACTAAAAAATTGTCTGAACGCATCGGTCAGACGTCCACCTTCCCCACCGCTCCTTCTGCCACTGACCGAAGCCTCAGCAACTCGTCGCCCAGGACCAGGAGTTTGTAGCCTCCCAGTTTCTGGGAACGCGTTGCACAGACCTTTCTGCAAGGCCTCCCTGAGATGTCTCATCCTCTGCTCCCTCTGCGACGGCAAGATAAGGTCCGCAACCTTACCCTTGTACCGCGGATCAAGGAGAGTGGCCAGCCAGTAATGGTCCCTCTCCTTGATCCGAAGAACACGAGGATCCTTCCGCAGGCTTTGCAGGATCAGGGAGGCCATGCAGCGTAGGTTAGCTGAGGCATTCGGTCCGGAGTCTTCTGGGTCACTGAGGATGACATGATCGCCAGCCACCTCCTCCCAGCCACGTACAAGTCCACTGGTTTGTTGGGACTGTACATCATCCCTAAAAGACTGCTGCTGCTGATGCTGAGTGCCAGGCTCCACCTCCATGCTCACACAATCCTCCTCCTCCTCCTCCTCCTCATCCTCTTCCTGTGTGATGGGTGGGACAGAAGGAACACTGTCCGGATAAAGGGGGCCTTGAGAGGCAAGGAAGTCCTCCTCTTCCTGCCTCTGTTCTGCCTCAAGTGCCCTGTCCATTATCCCACGCAGCGTATGCTCCAACAGGTGGACAAGAGGGACAGTGTCACTGATGCATGCACTGTCACTGCTCACCATCCTCGTGGCCTCCTCAAATGGTGAGAGGACAGTGCATGCATCCCTGATCATGCTCCACTGACGTGGGGAAAAAAAACCAAGCTCCCCTGACCCTGTCCTGGTGCCGTAGTCGCAAAGGTACTCATTGATGGCCCTCTGCTGCGTGTGCAGTCGCTGCAGCATGGCCAACGTTGAGTTCCACCTGGTGGGCATGTCACATATTAGGCGGTTCTTGGGCAGGTTCAGCTCCTTTTGCAGCTCAGTCAGCCGAGCACTGGCATTATAAGATCGGCGGAAATGCACACAGACTTTCCTGGCCTGCCTCAGGACATCCTGTAAGCCTGGGAACCTGCCCAAGAACCGCTGCACCACCAGGTTGAGGACGTGAGCCATGCAGGGCACATGGGTGAGCTGCCCCTGTCGCAGGGCGGAGAGGAGGTTGGTGCCATTGTCAGAAACGACCATTCCTGGCTTAAGCTGACGTGGCGTCAACCACCTCTCGGCCTGCCCCTGCAGAGCTGCCAGAACCTCTGGCCCAGTGTGGCTCCTGTCCCCCAAACACACCAGCGCAAGCACGGCATGGCATCTTTTTGCCTGCGTACTTGCGTAGCCCCTTGTACGCCTACGGAGCACCGCTGGTTCCAAGGACAGAGCACTGGAGGAAGAAGAAGAGGAGGGGGTGGAGGAGAGAGGTGTGTCACAACCAGTAGCAGTAGTCGCGTTTTGGAGGCGTGGTGGCGGAACAACCTCCAACACTACTGCACCTTGTCCTGCATCCCTCCCAGCTGCCAATAGAGTGACCCAATGGGCCGTGAAAGAAAGGTACTGTCCCTGTCCATGCCTGCTGGACCATGAGTCAGCGGTAATATGCACCTTACCGCTGACCGCCCTGTCCAGCGAGGCATGGACATTGCCCTCCACATGCCGGTAGAGAGACGGAATCGCCTTCCGCGAGAAAAAGTGGCGTTTGGGAACCTGCCACTGAGGAACCGCACATTGAACAAACTCACGGAAGGGGGCCGAGTCTACCAACTGAAAAGGCAGCAGTTGAAGTGCTAGCAATTTAGCAAGGCTAGCATTCAACCGCTGGGCATGTGGATGGCTGGGAGTGTACTTCTTTCTACGGTCCAGCAGCTGGGGCAGGGAAATTTGCCTGCTGCAATCGGACGTCGGTGTACTGCAAGTACTTGGTTGTGACACACCGAATTCTACACCTTCAGTCCTCTCAGAGCAGCTTTCAGAGAGGACTGAAGGTGTAGTGGGGATGGAGATCCCAGCTGAGGAGGAGCAAGGAGAGGTCCGCTTAGTTCTTTGGTGTGGGTCTTTTATGTGTGCCTGCCAACGAGCTGCATGGCAGGTCGCCATATGTCTGGTCATGCTTGTCGTGCCCAAGCGGCTGATGTTTTGGCCACGCGAGATACGCTTGAGACAAATATTGCAAATAGCAGTGGTGCGATCTGCTGCACTCGTCTCAAAAAAGGCCCACACCAAAGAACTTTTCTGATAACGTGCAGAGGCAGCGCCCTGCACAGGCGGAGCTCTGCGGTGTTGTACAGTTGCTGTGCTGGCCTCTACCTGGCCTCCAGGGGGCATCCTGCCTCGTTGGACATGTGACGCCGCATCCTCCTCCTCCTCGTCCTCCTCCTCATCCTCTCTCCCTTGAGGCACCCACGTGGAGTCAGTGACCTCATCATCCCCTCCCTCTTCACCACTAGAGCAAACCTGGCAGTAAGCTGCAGCTGGTGGAACAGTACTGCCAGATTCCTCAAGCTGGGTATCGTCATCCGAGCCTTCGAATCGTTGGGCATCCTCCTGGAGCATGTACCCAACACTGTGCTCAAAGAGTTCGGGGGACTCCTCAGGAGGACATGGTGGGTCTAGGGAAGGGGTGGCTGATGATGCTCTGTCAGTACCCTGAGCCTGGGTGAGAGAGGATGAGGAGGATGAGGAGGGCTTGGTCATCCATTCTACCAAGCCTTCAGCATGATGCGGCTCCACATGTCCAGCTGCCGAAAACAAAGACGCGCGTGTCCCATGGCCACGTGCTGATGACGATGCACGACCACGTCCACGGCCACGTCCACTAGAAACAGAGCCTGCCTGCCCTGTGTTCTTGGCTCTGCACGCTCTGCCTCCCCTTGGCGGTCTTCCAGCCATTGTAGTCGGTAGTCCTGTGGGTGCTGCTGAGAAGAAAATATAGGAGCTCTGTGTGATGCCACTAACACACTAGAAGTCCTATGGGTGCTTCTGCAAATAAAATAGAGGAGCTCTGTGTGATGCCACTAACACACTAGAAGTCCTGTGGGTGCTGCTGAGAAGAATATATAGGAGCTCTGTGTGATGCCACTAACACACTAGAAGTCCTATGGGTGCTTCTGCAAAGAAAATAGAGGAGCTCTGTGTGATGCCACTAACACACTAGAAGTCCTGTGGGTGCTTCTGCAAAGAAAATAGAGGAGCTCTGTGTGATGCCACTAACACACTAGAAGTCCTGTGGGTGCTTCTGCAAAGAAAATAGAGGAGCTCTGTGTGATGCCACTAACACACTAGAAGTCCTGTGGGTGCTTCTGCAAAGAAAATAGAGGAGCTCTGTGTGATGCCACTAACACACTAGAAGTCCTGTGGGTGCTTCTGCAAAGAAAATAGAGGAGCTCTGTGTGATGCCACTAACACACTAGAAGTCCTGTGGATGCTTCTGCAAAGAAAATAGAGGAGCTCTGTGTGATGCCACTAACACACTAGAAGTCCTGTGGGTGCTTATGCAAAGAAAATAGAGGAGCTCTGTGTGATGCCACTAACACACTAGAAGTCCTGTGGGTGCTTCTGAGAAGAATATAGAGGAGCTCTGTGTGATGCCACTAACACACTAGAAGTCCTATGGGTGCTTCTGCAAAGAAAATAGAGGAGCTCTGTGTGATGCCACTAACACACTAGAAGTCCTGTGGGTGCTTCTGCAAAGAAAATAGAGGAGCTCTGTGTGATGCCACTAACACACTAGAAGTCCTGTGGGTGCTTCTGCAAAGAAAATAGAGGAGCTCTGTGTGATGCCACTAACACACTAGAAGTCCTGTGGGTGCTTCTGCAAAGAAAATAGAGGAGCTCTGTGTGATGCCACTAACACACTAGAAGTCCTGTGGATGCTTCTGCAAAGAAAATAGAGGAGCTCTGTGTGATGCCACTAACACACTAGAAGTCCTGTGGGTGCTTATGCAAAGAAAATAGAGGAGCTCTCTGTGATGCCACTAACACACTAGAAGTCCTGTGGGTGCTGCTGAGATATATAGGAGCTCTGTGTGATGCCACTAACACACTAGAAGTCCTATGGGTGCTTCTGCAAAGAAAATAGAGGAGCTCTGTGTGATGCCACTAACACACTAGAAGTCCTGTGGGTGCTTCTGCAAAGAAAATAGAGGAGCTCTGTGTGATGCCACTAACACACTAGAAGTCCTGTGGGTGCTTCTGAGAAGAAAATATAGGAGCTCTGTGTGATGCCACTAACACACTAGAAGTCCTATGGGTGCTTCTGCAAAGAAAATAGAGGAGCTCTGTGTGATGGGACTAACACACTTCAAGTCCTATAGGTGCTTCTGGGAAGAAAATATAGGTCTCTGTGTGATGGGACTAACACACTTCAAGTCCTATAGTTGCTTCTGGGAACAAAATATAGCTCAATGTGTGTGATGGGACTAACACACTTCAAGTCCTATAGGTGCTTCTGGGAACAAAATATAGCTCTGTGTGTGTGATGGGACTAACACACTTCAAGTCCTATAGGTGCTTCTGGGAACAAAATATAGCTCTGTGTGTGTGATGGGACTAACACACTTCAAGTCCTATAGGTGCTTCTGGGAACAAAATATAGCTCTGTGTGTGTGATGGGACTAACACACTTCAAGTCCTATAGGTGCTTCTGGGAACAAAATATAGCTCTGTGTGTGTGATGGGACTAACACACTTCAAGTCCTATAGGTGCTTCTGGGAACAAAATATAGCTCTGTGTGTGTGATGGGACTAACACACTTCAAGTCCTATAGGTGCTTCTGGGAACAAAATATAGCTCTGTGTGTGTGATGGGACTAACACACTTCAAGTCCTATAGGTGCTTCTGGGAACAAAATATAGCTCTGTGTGTGTGATGGGACTAACACACTTCAAGTCCTATAGGTGCTTCTGGGAACAAAATATAGGTGCTCTGTGTGTGTGATGGGACTAACACACTTCAAGTCCTATAGGTGCTTCTGGGAACAAAATATAGCTCTGTGTGTGTGATGGGACTAACACACTTCAAGTCCTATAGGTGCTTCTGGGAACAAAATATAGCTCTGTGTGTGTGATGGGACTAACACACTTCAAGTCCTATAGGTGCTTGGGAACAAAATATAGCTCTGTGTGTGTGAAGGGACTAACACACTTCAAGTCTATGGGTGCTTCTGGGAAGAAAATATAGCTGTGTGTGTGATGGGACTAACACACTTCAAGTCCTATAGGTGCTTCTGGGAACAAAATATAGCTCTGTGTGTGTGATGGGACTAACACACTTCAAGTCCTATAGGTGCTTCTGGGAACAAAATATAGCTCTGTGTGTGTGATGGGACTAACACACTTCAAGTCCTATAGGTGCTTCTGGGAACAAAATATAGCTCTGTGTGTGTGATGGGACTAACACACTTCAAGTCCTATAGGTGCTTCTGGGAACAAAATATAGCTCTGTGTGTGTGATGGGACTAACACACTTCAAGTCCTATAGGTTCTTCTGGGAACAAAATATAGCTCTGTGTGTGTGATGGGACTAACACACTTCAAGTCCTATAGGTGCTTCTGGGAACAAAATATAGCTCTGTGTGTGTGATGGGACTAACACACTTCAAGTCCTATAGGTGCTTCTGGGAACAAAATATAGCTCTGTGTGTGTGATGGGACTAACACACTTCAAGTCCTATAGGTGCTTCTGGGAAGAAAATATAGCTCTGTGTGTGTAATGGGACTAACACACTTCAAGTCCTATAGGTGCTTCTGGGAACAAAATATAGCTCTGTGTGTGTGATGGGACTAACACACTTCAAGTCCTATAGGTGCTTCTGGGAACAAAATATAGCTCTGTGTGTGTGATGGGACTAACACACTTCAAGTCCTATAGGTGCTTCTGGGAAGAAAATATAGCTCTGTGTGTGTAATGGGACTAACACACTTCAAGTCCTATAGGTGCCTCTGGGAACAAAATATAGCTCTGTGTGTGTGATGGGACTAACACACTTCAAGTCCTATAGGTGCTTCTGGGAAGAAAATATAGCTCTGTGTGTGTGATGGGACTAACACACTTCAAGTCCTATAGGTTCTTCTGGGAACAAAATATAGCTCTGTGTGTGTGATGGGACTAACACACTTCAAGTCCTATAGGTGCTTCTGGGAAGAAAATATAGCTCTGTGTGTGTGATGGGACTAACACACTTCAAGTCCTATAGGTGCTTCTGGGAAGAAAATATAGCTCTGTGTGTGTGATGGGACTAACACACTTCAAGTCCTATAGGTGCTTCTGGGAACAAAATATAGCTCTGTGTGTGTGATGGGACTAACACACTACAAGTCCTATAGGTGCTTCTGGGAACAAAATATAGGAGCTCTGCCTGCCTGCCACGAACACACTACAAGTCCTATAGGTGCTTCTGGGAACAAAATATAGGAGCTCTGCCTGCCTGCCACGAACACACTACAAGTCCTATAGGTGCTTCTGGTAACAAAATATAGGAGCTCTGCCTGCCTGCCACGAACACACTACAAGTCCTATAGGTGCTTCTGGTAACAAAATATAGGAGCTCTGCCTGCCTGCCACAAACACACTACAAGTCCTATAGGTGCTTCTGGTAACAAAATATAGGAGCTCTGCCTGCCTGCCACGAACACACTACAAGTCCTATAGGTGCTTCTGGTAACAAAATATAGGAGCTCTGCCTGCCTGCCACGAACACACTACAAGCCCCTCTTTCTCAATCAATCTTTGTAACTGAATCTATCTAACTCAATTTCTGTAAGTGAATCTCTCTACCTAACTAAATCGAGCAGAGTGTCACAGAATCAGCCTGCTCAATCTGCGCCGGAACAGCATGTGACCGGCGCAGACGGCGTGGCGGCCTTTTATAGGGGGGGGCGTGTACTACAGCCCCTGAGCTGTAATTGGCTACAGGCGTCCTGCCTGTAGCCAATTATGGCTCTTCGAGTTTCCTGGGCTGTGATTGGCCAAGCATGCGGGGTCACAGTGCATGCTTGGCCAATCATCAGCCAGCAATGCACTGCGCCGGCCGCGCCGGCCGCAATGCATTGCGGGGCCGCTCGCATCACACGAACGTGATGCGAGCGGCCAAAATAGTTCTGGGCTCGCCGAGCGAGCGAACGCCCGGTGCTCGATGCGAACGTGGGTTCGCATCGAGCACCGGGCCCATCCCTAACCACCACCAAAGGCCCAATTTTTCTGCCCTGTTCAACAGGTGCATACAATTACAAATCTTGATCTAATAATTCACAGCAGGGCCAATTCCTGTGCCCACCAAGAGTAACTGTGAGGGCTTAAAGTGTTGTGGCTACACCAACATCTAATGGGGAAAATTTCTGCAGAGTATATACGGCAGGCCCCTACTTTCAAACATCCAACTTAGAAACGACTCCTACTTGCAAACGGAAGGAGAAAACAGGAAGTGAGAGGAAATCTACCCCTAGGAAGGGAAATTCTATCCTGTTAGATTTAATTTGGGAAAAAGGTATCTCCTCTCTACTGATTATGACTGCTTTATCACCAATCCTTGTTTCAATTAAAATCCCACTTTTCCAAAAACATTTGTCATTGGGACGGAAAGTGAGGTGAAATGTTCTGAACAGATGTGCAAAGACAGCAAATGTTACAGGGGTGATAACCCCTCCCTATTTTCTCTTTTTTTTGGATGGAGCTACACTTAAAAATGTACCTGTTCAGATTCTACTTAAGAAGGTCCCTGTCTTGTTTGCACCGCCTGTATACTGCTGTTCAGAGTATATAGGGTTGTAGGTATAGGGTTTTATTTTGGGTGCGGGGTTCCCCTTAATATCCATCCAAGACCCAAAGGGGCTGGGGTGGTGGGGGGTAGCCTGATGGGGTAGCCATGCCATTTTTCTCAAGGATTTTCAGCCATATTGCCAGGACAAGACATGACATTAAAGCCGCAAGCGGTTTTAAATGGCTTCTTTTTTTCCTTTACAAATGTCATTTTGTGCAGGGACAGTTCTAAACACGGGAAACACATGCCACTTCACAGGCATACTTTAGACACCCCCCAGGTACCATATTTAAAGGAATATTTCACTTTTTTTTTCACTTTATGCATCATTAAAATGACTGCTCCCGAAAAAACTTTAGTTTTTAAAAGTTCTTTTTGCATTGATATATGTCCCCTGGGGCAGGACCCGGGTCCCCAAACCTGTTTTATGACATTAACATGCATATTGGCCGTTATAATTAGCAATTTCGAACATTCGCGTCCATTGTAACGAATAGGGTTCGAAAATTTGCGCAAACTTTCGGTCCGTTCGAAGGTTCTGGTGCGAACCGAACCCGGGGGTGTTCGGCTCATCCCTAGTCACTGGTGATCTTATTTGCTGTGTAGTGCAGACCACGGTCAAGCAGGTCAGCAAATCTGGCAAATAAGTTTGCTACTTCCTCCGGTTGTGCTAGGCCCAAATCCCTGTGCTGTAGTGAGTGCTGCGCCTGAGGAGGGCATGCCTCCATAGGAGAGAGTCCTAGCTCCTCCAGTGTGTGATCGATAAGGGATTCAGTGGATGTAGTGGACACCAGACCCAGAGGAGGTGTACTCACATGAGAGCCTGAGTTTGCTGTAGGAGCAGGGGAAGCAGCCTGTAGATTGGATAGGCGGGCTGGAGCAAGCAGCGAGGTAGGGGCCACCATCTTGGGATTCGAGACCCGCGGCCCTTCTGTCCCAAATTGGCTCCTAAGGTCTCTCCTGGCGGTCCCCGAGGACATTGTGGGGGTTGGCGAGGGTTCCGCTATCTGTGGTGCATGTAGCCGGCTCATAAGCGTGGGTGCCTGTGGTGCTAGAGGGCCTCAGACTAGTAGTCCATTACAGGAGCTGCCGCGCATGCGTCTCATTTACTTTTTTCTTATTCTACCTTATACCAATACCACATATATATATTTTTTTTTTAAACATTTAACAACTATCCCAAACAGATATATATGCAATAGAAAAATAGTCAGAATATACTTTGATATAATCACTAAGCACAGAAACATTGGAGGAATTGAATTTCCAGACCGCCTTGATTACACCTGAGCAGCCATACTGAACAAGCTAAAATATTGGTTTCAAACAAACCTGTACAAATTAAAGTGCCTTGTGGAAAAACACTTGAAACCAGGGCATGACCTTGTATCTCTAATTATGGTTAAAACAATAAAGAAACATCTCCCAATACCAGAATACCCCACTATCATAGATTTTAATTTCAGAGCTATATTCTCATAGCTACTCTTTACCACAAAAACTCGCCAGATCAAACCTCCCTAATACAGAAGATATCACTCTCTTATAAATCTTTCATTACAGTAAATCCACCTAAAGAAAATAAATTACACCGAACAGTCTAGCAATATCTCAGATACTTATTCAAATGACAGGGGAATATCAGCATGGGCTTGCAGTTCTGAGAGGGCATCCATGGATTTTCTCCCAGAACCCCACCTCCTGCAAGCAGTTAAGGTCCAATCACAAAGCCTACTACCCTGGTAAAGTTTATAATTTGATTCTATTATCTTCCTGTCTGTGCACCGGTGAGACAAACACAGGACCAAAACCTAATGCCACGTACACACGACCGGACTTTCCAGCAGACTAGGTCCGACGGTTTTCCCGACGGACTTTCGGCGAAGTTTCGACAGACTTTGTGAATGAGCGGACTTGCGAACACACAAATGGACTTTCTGGCAGACTAGGTCTGACGGACTTCCCGACGAACTTTCGACGGAGTTACAAAAGACTTCCGAATGAACGAACTTGCCCACACATGGACTAAAGTCCATTCATTTTTAACGGGACTCCAGGTACGAAGGGACTAGAAAAGGAAGTCAATCTCGCCGCTTTCATCGGCAAGATTGACACCTTGCGAGCCCAGTCGCCTGGTATGGATCTTAAGGGGAACCCCCTACGCCGAAAAAACAGCATGGGGGTGCCCCCAAAGTCCATAACAGACCCTTATCCGAGCACGTAGTCCGGCCGGTCAGGAAAGGGGGTGGGGAGGAGCAAGCGCTCCCCCCACCTGAACCGTACCAGGCCACATGTCCTCAACATGGGGGGTGGGTGCTTTGGGGAAGGGTGGTGCCCTGCGGCCCCTCCCACCCCAAAGCACCTTGTCCCCATGTTGGTGAGGACAAGGGCCTCTTGCTGACAACCCTGGCCGTTGGGGTCTGCGGGCGGGGGCTTATCAGAATCCGGGAGCCCCCTTTAATAAGGGGGCCCTCAGATCCCAGCCCCCCACCCTATGTGAATGAGTATGGGGTACATCGATGCGGCCGTGTCACCCGGACACGGCGCATCTCGGATCGGCAGGAGGGCTCGGTGATTGGCCCTCCTGATCACATGACAGCTGTGTCGAATCACAGCTGTCATGTGATGTAAACAAACAGCCGGTTGCTAGGCAATCGGCCCTCCTCTCCTCACACGGAAGTCGTCGGTGAGGAGAGGAGAGCGGATCGCTGCAGCCGGCTGGTGATCAGTGAGTATTAGCTGTTTTTTTTACTCACTGATCACCAGTTGTGACCCCACAGTAAAACACACATGTCCCCAAAACACACATGTCCCCAAATAATAAAAACACATGTCCCCAAATAATAAAAACACATGTCCCTCACATATGTCCCAGTAAAATAACATGTGCCAATGATTATCTGCACACATATGTCCGTGATCACCTGCACACCCCTTTTACATGATCATTTGCGTACATATGTCCGTGATCACGCGAACCAATTATTATACACTTAACAGAATTTTTTTTACAAAAAACATGTAGCAGAATACATTTTGGCTTAAATTTATGACAAAATTTGATATTATTGGATTTCTTTTAAAAAAGAAAGGAGAAAATATTGTTTTTTTTCAAAATTTCCGCTATGTTTTCGCTTATATCGCAAAAAATAAAAAACGGAGTCGTGAATAAATACCACCAAACTAAAGCTCTATTTGTGCGAACAAAATGATAAAAAATTCATTTGGTTACAGCATTGCATGACCGCGCAATTGTCACTGAAAGTGCGAGAGCGCTGAAAGCTGAAAATTGGTCTGGGCAGGAAGGGTGTTTAAGTGCACAGTATTGTAGTGGTTAAAGTAATTTATTAGGCAGTTCCGGGGGTCTTCTTCCGACTTCGGGGAAACATAGGATCGCGCTGGAAACATTCTCGCGGGCAGGTGCTGTAGCTGCCCTTGCGTCGTATATGGTCTGTCGGACCATCATACAGACGAACAGGCTTTCCAATAGGAACTGGGTCCGGCGGAATTCCGGCTGGAAGATTTAAAACATGTTCTATTTCTAGGTCCATCTGATTTTTTGAAAAAAAAAGTCAGATGAAGCCCACACATGACCGGAATGTCCGACAGAATCATTCCGTCTGACCTTTTCTGCTGGAAAGTCCGGTCGTGTGTACGCGGCATAAGGGTTACATTAGAGCACAATCAGTGGAGTCTCCAGCTTTCATATTTAGGGGGGGCACATGGGGGGACAGGGACAAAAGTAGGGGGGGGGGGCAACTATAAAATGCAATTTTACTACGATCCCCAGGGTGGCAGAAAACAAGAGATATATGTCACCAGCATACCAATAAAATATAAGGGTCCAAAGCAGTGGGAGAACTATCAGGGTTGCAAAGGTTGTCTTGCCACCGGGCCTTGGTGTTCTGCCACTGTGGTGTTCCCCAGCCTCCTCTTGCTGTCCTGCCCCTGCTATTGACAGTGCTGGTCTGGCATCTGTCTCCTTGGCAGTGGCAGCAGTCTATTAGGACCTAGGGCTGGTGACATTATGGGTGCATGTAGGGGAAGGCTGGCACCATTGGTTGTAGAGAGCCGAGCCCCCAGCTGGTCACCTAGCAGCAGTAATGCTGTATAACCTTTTCTGTTAACATGCTGATCGGGATGTGATCCAGGTGATGCTCCCAGTCAGACCTAATAAACACAGTATTTATTAGCATCAAGAGTACAACCACATCAACCGTATGTTCAGCAGCACATGTGGGTTCTATGCCTGTAAGGTGTGGGCTTTGATCAATAAAATCACTATGATATTTAACACTAGGATTTGACTAGGAGCATCACCTGGATTGCATCACGATCAGAATGTCAGAGAAGGTTGCACTGCTGCTAAGCAACCTGCAGGGAGGTCAACTGTCTACTCTACAACCATTAGAGATGGGCTCGGCTGTGTTTGAAATCCCACATGCCCGATCCCACCAGGAAGCCGACACTGCACAAGGCTAATCACAAGCAGTTATACATTCCTGATCTGTGCAGCTGCGGACCGGGAAATGTCTCACTGCCTGTGATTAGCGCTGTGCAGTGTGGGCTTCCTGGCGGGCTCGGGCATGTGGGATTTTGAACATGCCCTGCCCATCTCTAACAACAAATTGTGCTGGCTCTCCTGTACATCAGCCCCATAAAGTAACCAGCACTGGGTTCCAATGTGCCGCCGCTGCCATGGGGACAGAGACCAGCACTATGAATAGCCAGGACAGGACAGCAACCCTGGTAGTTCCACCACTGGTCCACAAAGCAAGGATTTCCCCATCCACCTATAATGTGTAGATGGGAGAATTGGATCATTTCTTTTTTTTTTAATGCAACCTACTAGTTAAATTAAAAAAGTGGGGCTGCCTAAGTGCTAAGACCAGCCATAGGCAGTTTAAATCTCAGTTGGTTCATCAGGAACTGGCTGAGGTTTGAACCATTAATGAGCAGGCTGAATGTACCAAGTTGATCGATCAAATTGGGAACAACCAGCCTGCCAGATACTCTTATGATTATCACTAGTGGTTGCTATAGCCACTAGTGATAATGACTGTTTGTTGGGAGAATACAATTGCTGGGCAGGAAGGATATTCCCCTGTCACCACTGTCTGTGTTGATGGGGGAATCATGCAAGTTTCTTTCCTGCACACTGAAAGTGAAAGTAAGTTGTGAAGGTCTTGAAAGAACAGGAGAGGGGAGGGACAGATGGGGGAGAGAAGAGATGGAGATAATGCAGTTCAGTGATTACAGTGTACTGCAGTGCACACACTTACCCACACGTCCAGGCTAGAAGAATACTCCCCCTCTCAATAGAGACTGTGTTACTCCAGCGGCGGCCTGAGTAAGATGTGGCACATCCGCTACGAATGCAAACAAAAAGACATTGCCTTTTTGTAAAAAAAAAAAAAAAAAAAAAAATTATTTTTTTTTTTTTTTGGGGGGGGGGGGGGGGGGGGGGCACATGGTGGGGCACAGCATAATTTTGGGGGGTCAGGGCCCCCTCTGGCCCCCCTAGGGACGCTATTGAGCACAATCCAACCTCATTTATTGGGTGGAGTAAGATTGCACACCAAGCTCTCCTTGTCCTTAAATCTGCAATGGCTACTGGTAAAGTGGACAGTCCATTGCAGTTTTTAGCTTTTTCTAATCTAATCCATGTTGTAAATTCTGGTTCATATCTCAGCTTATAAACATGATCAATGATGGGTACCTCTCTAAGCTCCTTTCTACAAATACATATAAATCACTTGCTGAAAGATGGCCAATTTGCTTGCAGTTGCTCACTTAGTTCAGTTTGTTATCTAATCACTTTTGCAGTGAGAGTGGACACAAGTTTGAAATCAAGTTAAATCAATGGCACTAGTATAAAAGCAGCCTTAAACTGTTCAGATTAAAGCTGTGTGACAAAGTCAATAATGCTGAAATCTTTCAAAGCAACCTGTGCCAAAGACCTAATTGTAATGTCAAACAACACACAGGAGAGGAGGGCAGCAGTACCTTGTGCTATTGTTTTAGGAAAGCTTTACTGTGGAAAATATGCTGCAATTGCTAACCCCTTACCAAAGTACTGATATCTGAAACACCCAGGAAACTACCATTTTTAGAAGTCATGCAAAACTGTATCCTAATGACATTTTTATTATATTTTGAGACACATAGAGCTTACTTTTGGTGATATTTAATCACCACTGGGTTTTTAATCTTTTTCTATATAAGCTGAAAAAGACAGAACATTGTGAAAAAAAAACACCTTTTTATTAGTTTCTGTTAAAACTTTACAAATAAAAAAAATGTCTTCATAAATACAGGCCAACATACTCCCAAATGTCCCTTTTTTGGAAAATAGACAGTCCGAAGTACTTAGCAAGAGTCATAGGAAATTGTGTCACAATGTTTTGGAGAATGAAGCATTTAAATATAATTTGTTGTTTTTAATAAATTATTTCTCACACACAGCATACACTTTCTTTTTTATTGCACCCCAAAATACATTCTGCTATGTCCCCTGAGTATGGGAATAGCATAGGTGTTAGACATTTTCACAGCCTTAATGCATAGAGGGGCATAGTAGAGCATACATTAACCACTTCAATATAGGGCACTTTCACCCCTTCCTGCCCAGGCCAATTTTCAGCTTTCAGCACTGTCGCACCTAATAACAATGGCACGATCATGCAACACTGTATGCATATGATATTTTTATCACACAAATAGAGTTTTCTTTTGGTGGTATTTAGTCACCACTGGGCTTTTTTTTTTTTTTTTTTTACTAAGTAAACAAATAACCACAAATTTTGGAAAAAAAAAACTTGTTTTTCTCCCAGGTCAAAATATATTCTGCTACATTTCTTTGGTGAAAATAACCCAAATCAATGTTTATTGATGTGACGTTTTTTTGTCACAATTTTTTGGAAAATAAAGACATTTAACATTTTTTTTTTACATACTGTCCCCAGTGCAGTACAGCATCATATAACTGGTGTGGTGGTGATCAGGAACACTGACTGGTAACAGTATGTAAAAAAAATAATAATTATATATATATATATATATATATATTATTTATTTTATTTTTTTTTTTTTTCCTTTTTTTTAACACAGTAACAAGAGCAATACAGTGTTACCATAGTAACACTGTACTACTCTGGGGAAGTGATCTTCTTTTTTACACATTATGATTGCTTATACCAATGGATTGCACTGTTATAAGCAACCATTTTTCCTGGATTAAACTAATTTATTCAGTGAGTATTATTGTGATTAGCTGTGATTGGCCACAGCTAATCACATGGTCCAGATGTGCTATGATTGTCCCTGTCTGTACTGTGTGATCACTGTGACCAATTACAGCTAGCAACATAATTGTACACTATGGATAGCATGAAAGGAAGCCATCCATTGTTTGTCATGTGATATGCTGTGATTGGTCCCAGCGATCACATGGTACCAGCGGGCCGGTAAAGTGATCTGTCATTGAGGTGCGTTCCGGGAGGACATCATATGATGTCCACCCGGATCGATGAAAGTCCCGCCCAGCCATCATTTTGCAAAAGGGGGGGATGGAGGTTAAGCATCCAATTCTCTAACTACCGAACACATTTTTGGAGGCCCTGGAGCACCAGAACAGTAGAAACACCTACAAAATTACCCGATAATGGAAATAAAATACTGTAAGGTATTTTCTGAAAGGCAAAGTGAGTCTTTTGAAAATTTAATTTTTCACCAAAAGTTTTTGGAAAATGAATAAAAGAAAATTAAAATATATATTTTTTTACTCACAGTTATCAATTAAGATATTTCTTACACACATCATAGGCATACTTAAAATTACACTCCAAAACACATTCTGCAACTCCTCTTGTGTTTATGATACCACATGCGTGAGACTTATACACAGCCTAGCCACATAGAGGGGTCCAAAATCCAAGGAGCACCTTCAGATGTTCTAGAGGGATTGGATTTTCGGACGAATTCAATTTTTAACGAAAAACTAAATAAATAAAAACGAATTTCGGGAGTAACTAAATAAATTTATTTTTCGGACGAAAACGAAATTCCGAAACAAAATATTTCAGTGTGCACATGTCTAACAACTATCACATAGTATAAGGAGGCGGTGCTTGTCCCTGTACCATGTTATCACCATGATCAATCACAAAGATCACAGTAGTTCTCAATGACTGTATGAATGGCAGCCATGTTTACTACTGGACATGTGATCGCTTTGATTGGTCACAGAGATCAAAAGATGGAGCACCGCTGCTTGGTACTCAATCAGTGATATGGACATAGCAGTCACAGGATCATACTGATGCACACCTTCAGGGACGTGTACAAGGTGTAGATCTGAGAGGATGTATGGGTATGTTGTCCCAGATCGACACTTGTCCCACCCAGCCGTTTATATGCAGTGGCTAGGCGGGAAGCGGTTAATGTTTATAACATATTATACTTTCCCATTACATTGGACACATTCCTTATGCCACACAAATATTTTCCAGCATATTGGGTCCTAAGGCCTGGTTCACACCTATGCAGGTTGCAGTTTGCATATTCCAGGTGCATTTTGCATTTTTCAATACACATTTTTGATCCATTGAAGTCAATGAAACCAAAAACCAGAAAAATGTCCCTGGCCCTTTCCATAAACTGCATAAATGTAAACATGACCCATAGGAAACCATGTTAAATGGACTGTAGTGTGTTTCTGAAAAACTCTGCAAAACTCACCTCACCTTTGCTTCTCTATTTATAACAACGTATTTCAAAAAATCAAATTACACAGTTGTTACCTAAATAGTTTATCAATTAGGATTGAGAATACATTTTAAATGTCTTTCTGTGACCTTGAATCTGGTCTGGCTAAGAAAGGTTTGAATGCATGGTTTGCTTTTCTACTTTAGCTAGAAAAGGAATGAGGAAAAAGACATGGAAACAATAAAAAGAATTAGGGAAAATTCTAATTACCTGCAATGCAAACAACCCATTATCTTCTGTCTCCAGGCAACTAGTGATGGCAGCTGAAGTCGAGAACTCTAACCAGCTGAGCAGTATGCAAATACAAAACAAGCAGGGAGCTGCTTGTTTGGGACATCAGATATTATAATGTAGAAATGAAATTGAAAAAAATGTTGAAATGAAAACCAAAGTTAATAAAAGTCATGAATTCAAGAAAAATAATTTAAATTCAAGTTTTATTACTCTTGATATATTGTAACTTTTTAAATAGTTGTTGGGGCAGCATATGTTTAGTTTTTAGTGCACGACAGTTTATTAAAGTCAGAAGAAGCAAGACATGCATGGTGGCATGCTAATATGAGTGTGCATCTTATGTCAGGTCATAGGTGTAATAAATAGTACATAACTGATGTAGCGCTGACACTTTTCTAAAGTGTGCGCTATTCTCTAAATGTATTTTTTTCCAGAACTGTAACTGAGTTCTGGGGGTTAATTGTTCTAGGTTTCCTCTGGGACTGTGACATCATAAGGGGGCGGGGGTCACCATGTGACATGAGCCAGTGGCCCTGCCCCTTGTCCCTATATAACTGGCCACGCAACACGTCTCGCCCATTAGAAGCGGAGGCAGCATCGTGTCAACATCGGATGAAGAAAAAAGATGAAGCAGAACCAGAAGGCGAAGGCGACAACAGCGATGGCGACCGCGACAGAAGACAGGGCCACCGCTAGTAAAAGAGCTGCAAGAAGAAAGCGGAGGCCGGGCAAGAAGAACAGAAGAGCGGGACAAGACCCCCGAAGTCGGAACAAGACCCCCAGATGGCGGCGACTAAGGAGAAAGCCGGGCTCCTCCGCTAGTAAAAGAGCTAGCAGAAGATAGCGGAGGAGTCCGGCGAGAAGACCCCCCAAGACGGAGCTGTGTAATAAAGTATTTTAAAAACTTGTGTTGTGTTTTTTTTTTTACACTTTTTTCACCAGGTGAATGGGTAGGGGTACATCGTACCCCATACTCATTCACATAGGGGCCTCCTTATTAAAGGGGGCTCCTGGGTTACGATAAGCCCCCCACCCGCAGACCCTGAAACTAACGGCCAGGGTTGTCGGGAAGCGGCCCTTGTCCTCATCAACATGGGGACAAGGTGCTTTGGGGTGGGGGGCAGCAGGGCCCCCCTTTCCCCAAGGCACTCCCCCATGTTGAGGGCACGTGGCCTGGTATGGCTAAGGGGGGGGAGTGCTCGCTCGTCCCCACCCCCTTTCCTGACCGGCCGGGCTGCATGCTCGGATAAGGGTCTGATATGGATCTAGGGGGAGCCCCCACACCATTTTTTCGGCATAGGAATTCCCCGTTTAAATCCATACCAGGTGACGGGGCTAGCGAGGTGTCAATCTCGCCGATCGAGGTGGCGGCATTGACTTCCTTTGCTTGTCCCGTCTACCTGGGGTCACGTTATAAATGAACGAACTTCACTCCGCGTGTCGGCAAGTCCGTTCATTTAAAAAGTCCCGCGGACTAGCACACAGATAGCCGGATTGTCCGCCGGACTGCCGAGTCCGGCGGATAATTTTGAGTCAAAAGTTCTTTCTAAGTCCGCCGGACTTTTGGGAAGAAAAAGTCCGCTGGAGCCCACACACGGTCGGATTGTCCGGAGGACTCTAGTCCAGCGGACAAACCCGCCGGATAGTCCGATCGTGTGTACGGGGCATTAGGGCTGATTCACACTTATGCATTTTTAGTGCTTTTTACATTTTGCAGATTTGCACTACAGTCCATTTAACATGGTTTCCTATGGAACATGTTCTGTAGTGCAGATCCGCAAAATGCAAAAAGCACTAAAAATGCATAGGTGTGAATCGGGCCTAAGGGAGTCCTTTTTTCAAGGCATGTCTTTCTCTCTTCAACTCAGTCACAGTGTAAAGTATAAGAAGAAAAAGGGCCTCATAGTAAGCACCTACAGAAAGCCAAAATTGGATACTATCTTTATACGGTTTGCCTGGGCAGATAGCTAGGGATAGTTAGGGTTAGTCGGAAGCTAATGTTTATCTTGGAAGACTCTAAGTAAAGTTGTATCAATAGTTTTAAGCCTGGTCTGAAGTTATTTAAAGGGGTGCATGTTGGTCCTGGTGTATTAAAAGAACTTGGGTCAGTAAGGCACTTGTGGGGTATAAAGCTCTGTTGCTACAAAAGGTCTATCAGCAAGTCAAGTAAGAGAAGTCATGAAGTTGCTATGGGTAACCAAGTGTTAGAATTAGCTACAATGCAACCAGTCGTTACGCATGTTACCAGGCATGGGTGATGGATCCTCCAGTAGCGAGGGGTCAAATTTCTGTCTTCCTCCCTAGTGGCTGGATTTGAGTAGCCATTGGAAATTAATCTATTCCCTTGGAGATCCATGACGTAATCACATAGATATGAGAGTGAAGGAGTTAACAAGTGCATGCATGAGGTCCACACTATGTGCTCAGCGGGACCCCATTCAGTTATTAGGAGTGAAGTAACAGAGATACACTGGACTGGTGGCGAGAGCATGGCCTCTGTGGTATCCCTCCTAATGCAACTCATATATCAAGTTAAAGTGTGTGGTGACATGAGACATCACTTTCAGAGGAACTCTGCACTTTTAGTACTGCACACAGTGATGCGATCCATCTCAGGGAACTGCCTTAATGTAAAGCCCCATACACACGGTCGGATTTTCCGATGGATTCTGTCCTATCGGACAATGTTGTCGGAAATTCCGACCGTGTGTAGGCACCATCGGACATTTTCCATCGGATTGTCCGACGGACAAAGTTCTATATCCTGCTCTATAAATTTTCCGACAACAAAGTCCGATCACACCAATTCCGATTGTGTGTAGCAAATTCCGACGGACAAAGTGCCACGCATGCTCAGATCACATTACAAGACCAAAGCTATTGGCTACTAGCCTCTACGTAGTCCCGTCGTAGGCAACAAACGTCACCACGTTCAGAATGATCGGATTTTCCGACAACTTTGTCCGACCGTGTGTATGCAACACCAGTGTCGGACTAAATCCGTCGGACCAAATCCGATGGATTTGGTGGTCGGATTTTCCAACCGTGTGTATGGGGCTTTAGACTTTCACATGACCACAGTTCCCTCCTGGTCCCGTGAATTGGTTAGCGCTTGCACTGTGAAAGGTATCCCCATGTGCAAGGTGAGAGAACTTGTCCCCATCAACTTGGTGTAGTCGGCCAGGATATACACCACATATGTAAAGTTTTTTTTTTTATTTTAGTGCTGGTTTTTGGATGTTTATTAAAGGATCATATGAATGTTTTTCACCACCAGGTCGAAAGTTTTCAGTTCTTTTCTGCCATTTGGGCATTAAAATAAGGGGCGGAGCTAGCCGGAGTCCAAGATGGACGTGTAGTGCGGGAGCTCCTAACACAGCGGGACATCAGTGGCACTTAACACCCTGCCCAGACTCAACACAGAACCCTAAACACAGCGATCCGATCCCCCAGCACCGGAGGATCGTACAGCTGCAATGCCGGGATGGAAAAATAAACCGAATAGGCCCGTGCGCCTGACGGTTTATTTCGCTTGTGGGCCTAAGCAAGATGGCGCCGGCCATACATCCACGCCGGCATTGGCAGCTCGACAAGGAGGAAAACAGCAAAAAACACAAAAAAGAAGCAGCCCACCTAAGAGTTTGAAGTCTCCACCTGCTACCCCATCCTCAGGGAGCCCAGAGAAGGCTAGATTCAAGCCGAATGCCATGGATGACAGCAATGAGGTAAGCTCACTCCTAGATTCAGGGGATGAAACCAGAGAACTGCCAGACTCCATTGACACTTTCCCCACTAACGGCCAACCAGTCATGGACACCATGCTCAAAGAGATGCTAGTATCTTTAAGGAGGTCACTTCACTCAGATATGGTAGCATGTATGCACAATTTCGGTAATGAGCTCCGATCTGTTTCTGACAAGGTGACACACATAGAGCATAGGATGGAGGAGTATGCCACCACAATTAACGATTTGGTTGATGCAGACGAAGCTAAAGACGAGGAGATAGAGGCAATTAAAGCCTAAATGGCCAACATTGAAGACAGGTCCAGGCGCAACAATGTGAAGATCAGAGGGGTCCCCGAATCTGTCCAACAGCACAATCTAAAGGTGTATGTGACCCAGCTCTTTACTGCAATCATGCCGGACCTTTCGGAACTGGATTTCACAGTGGATAGGATCCACAGGCTTCCCAAACCTAGCTACCTCTCGGACAACATACCGAGAGATGTAATCTTGAGACTACATTTCTATCACACAAAAGAAAAGCTCATGTCAGTCAGCAGACAAAAAGAAGGCATCCCACCACCATATTCCAACCTGCAATTCTATGCTGATCTCTCACAATATACGCTGCAAAAGCGTAGGGACCTGACAACAATAACGAAAGCACTAAGGAACCATAATCTTAGCTACAAATGGGGATTCCCCACAAAACTCATCGTCACAAAGGATGGCAAAGATTTTATAATGGATTCAGTGGCAAAGGGAATGGCATTATTAAACTCGTGGGGAATCATCCCTGACCCCCAAACAAATCCACGCCGAAGGAGCCCTTCCATGAGCCAGGACCCGAATGGCGCACAGTGGATCGTAGGAATGCCCGCACGCACAACTAATTCACCCTGGGCAAACTTCAAATGCTAAACCCGCTCAGAAAATTTAAAGTTGCTCTGATAAGTTAGAGCTAACTTTTCCCCCAAGTTACAACTTGAGTGACTGAGAGTCACACTATGCCATTTTTTTTTAGTTTTCTTCGAATACGTTGGCAAATAGCCGCAATGTTGAACTTTTGTTTGTTTACTTTTTTCTTTCATATGTTGTCGGTCAGGAAAGCTGAAACAACGCCAGGAAGAACCGAATTGTCTACAAAGCACTGGTCCTCTACGCTACAATATCTGAGCAGAGAGATCTATGGGACCTCACAACAAAAGAACCCAATAACTGTAAGTGGAACATTTATCATACACAATCCACACCATAACCCAAATGTTTGCAATGGCTGTAAAATTCCTAACCATTAATGCCAAATGCCTGAACCATCCGGCCAAATGCAAGTCTCTATGGAAGGATGCATTGAAAATGAAGTGCGACATATTGTGCACTCAAGAGACCCACTTCCAATTAGCTGGGGCCGGCTCATTATCTTGGTGTGCGATCTGGACTTCACCACCTATACAGTGGCCAATATATATACACCCAACTCTGGTCAATCTAAATTTCTCCACAAAATACTAAAACATATCCAAACGATGAAGAAGGGAGCACTAGTGGTATGCGGAGACTTTAATATGATACCTGACTCCAAGCTGGATACTACATCACACCCTAAAAGACTACCACCATCTTTACAGCCTCTGCTATGCAAATTTTCGATTTATGACGCCTGGAGATGCCTTAACGCTAGCGAAAGAGACTATTATTTTTTTCTCTTACAGGCATAGTACCTATAGCAGGATTGATCTATTTTTAATAGATAAGCAACTACTGTTTAAATGTAAATCCGCTAAGATTCATGACATAACTTGGTCGGACCATGCCCCGGTGGAGCTTCAGGTGGGGAACGCATCGAATAACAAAAACACTTTTATTTGGAGGGCTAATCCCCTGCTCTTCCGACATGGTCCGACCAAGGATTATATTGAACAACAGCTGAAAGAATTCTTCAACAACAATCAGGGGTCTGTCTCAGTTCCATTTATGCTATGGGGGGGGGGATAGACTCTTCGTCACTCTTGCATTACTCTTTTCTCATCTGCCTTTACCATCCATGCCTGCTTTGAGATAGGGACTATGTGATATATATGCACCTGTTGGTCAAAAATCCCTTCTTTTAAACTACCATTTTTTGATGTATATGAACACATCAAAACCTATGGAATAAAAGTATCTTCCATGGGAATTTTGGTAGATTGATAACTGCCTGTTATTGGGCTCCTACGACAGGTGCGCACAACAAGGGGCTACAGTCCTCCCCCTCTCCTTCCCTCGCTCCCAGCTACCAGCCTGCTTGTCCACCTATGAGAGGTCTAATCGTTGGATGTGACCCCCCGTAAGTCACGCTTTCGGACCACCTCTCCCGTGCCCGACCCGCACAACACTGCAGGGGGCCGCTGCGAGCACCCGGGGGACCGAAAACCTCAACAGGGAAATCCCACATGCAAAGTATTTTTCATCAGACCTATACATACCTGGGTAAATATTATATAAATACAATATGGTATATGCCTTTACTTCCAATTGAAATGGAGGTCAATACATGAAATATAGATGTTGCTGCAATATGTATGCTTCTTATCTTTTTCCCCTTTTTTTTAAAATAGACAAATTACCTCTGAGGAAGACCCACATCAATACGGGTCGAAACGCGTCAGATTTACTTTTACTTCAACTATGCTGGCTGTGTCCAAAAATATTTTATTGTAAAAGTCTATTTGTCTATCAGTGTGTATTTTTATACTCCTTCTGTTATACTTTATTATTCTCATTTGGGACCCATGTTTTATACCCACTATGTCACTTCTGTGATATTTTCAATAAAGATTTATATTTTTATTTAGACAATACGTTGTATCATACCCAATTTTTTCTATAGTGCTGCCAAAAAACCCCATAAACCCTTTTCGGGGGATTTTTTCCTTTCTGTTACACCTTAGGGGTGAGCAGCAACTAAACCATCTCCAGCTGTGTGTCTTTCTCTTTTCTAGGAATAAACGGATGAGGCAACAGCAAACTATGAAAATTATTAATCAAATCAACATTTTAGAAAAAAAAAACATGTCCCACACAACACAATCATTGACAGAGCAACTGACCCAACTTCGATTAGAGCTAAGATTAACACTACTGAAGGACTTCGAGAAAGCCTCCAGAAAAATGAAACTGTCTTACTGCACGAGCGGAAATAGAGCAGGTAAATTACTAGTGTCCCAATTGAAAGGACATAGGTACAAAACTCACATTCCATATGTATATCACCCAAAAACACAGGCCAAGCTACACCACCCACAGGAAATAGCAGATGCATTCAGCTGTTATTATAGCTCCCTATACAATCTCAAGGAAGACACTAGCATACAACAACCATCCCTGGAAAACATAAACACCTTCTTGCAAACACTCAACCTTCCTCACCTCACAGCAGATCATCTTCTCACATTGAATGCCCCTATAACTGATAAAGAAATAACTCAGGCCATAAATTCCCTACCGCTTAACAAAGCCCCTGGGCCGGACGGATTTTCAGGGGAATATTACAAATCATTCCAACATATTTTAATTCCACACATGGTGGATGTTTACGGTTCTGCTGTTGCCTCCTCCTCATTCCCCCAGGAAATGTTATTATCTACTATTGTTGCCCTACCTAAACCGGGCAAAAACCCGGACTCTCTACAGAATTTTAGGCCAATCTCGTTGTTAAATAATGACGTCAAACTATACGTGAAATTGTTGGCTACGAGATTGATAGATATCCTTCTGGAAATTTTAGATATGGACCAATCTGGGTTTACAAAAGGAAGGCAGACCTCAGATGCAACCAGGAGAATAGTAAATGTGATCTATATGGCCAATAAGAACAAAACGCCTTCTCTGCTCCTAGCGTTGGATGCAGAGAAGGCGTTTGATAGAATACACTGGAAATTTTTAGAGCAGGTTCTAAATAAATTTGGGTTCGGAGGTACAATCTACTCAGCAATAATGGCCCTATATTCAAACCCGTCAGCACAAGTTTTTATAGCAGGTACACTATCCAAACCATTCCAGATCTCAAATGGGACAAGGCAAGGGTGCCCTATGTCTCCACTGATCTTTAATTTACTAATGGAACCATTAGCTACACACCTGAGAACGCACCACCAAATATCTGGTTTACAAATAGGTCAGAAGGAGCACATCATAAGTTTGTTCGCTGATGATATTATTTTAATGCTAACAAAGGTAGATATTTCATTAGCAAAAGTGCACCATGCCCTTCAAACATTTAACAATGTTTCGTACTATAAGGTAAACAAATCTAAGTCATACATATTGAATCTAGGAGTCCCAGAACAGACTAAACAAAGACTAGAACAATTATTCCCATACACGTGGAAAAAAGATGGGGTTAAATATTTAGGCATTGTACTTACTCCCAAAACAGGAGACCTTATGACCGCCAATTATACCCCTGGCTAAAATCCTTGCAAAGCAAGCTACAAGCGTTAGCGAGATATGAACTATCTTGGCTGGGCAGAATAGCAGCCTTCAAGATGCAGGTCCTGCCCCAGCTGCTTTACTTATTCAGAACACTGCCCATCCCAATTCCTAACTCATTCTTCAACATACTACAACCCATGTTGAACAGATATGTATGGCAAGGTAAAAAGGCTAGGTGTGCATTTAGTAAACTAATAAAGCACAAAAGAGCAGGTGGGGTGGGGCATGTACATATCCAAGACTACTATTACGCAACAGTTCTGGCACAGCTTCAAAACTGGATGGCTCCAGTAACCGAACACACAACATTGTGGACTAAAATAGAGCAATCACAAATACAAACAGGATCGCTGAAGGACTACCTGATGATAGCTCACCTAAACCCCAAACTAGATAACAAAATATCACCAACAATCCTAGCGGAGTTAGGGCCTGGTTGTATCTCAGAAATCGCAACATAGGGAGGGGGATACATCAGCTACTAAAAACACCTATTTCTTTTTTTTTTTTTTTCCATAAAGATTTTATTAAGAATTTTCAACATAACAAAATAACCAAAACAATACTGCCATGTACAAAGTATACATATATGCATCACTTGTCGTGTCATGAGATAAGCAGATTAGTCACAATAACTTTGACCAACATAAGCACATAGTTCCAAAAACATTACATCACTTGGTCCTGTACCTAGAGTCCCTGTGTATGTCAGCTATTCGGCCTGTCCTGACTGTGCAGTTTGGCGGGGATAATTCCGCATCTAGAGGCACCTCCCTGGGTCAGGGGGGCGATATGATTCAGAGGGACGAGGTGCCAGGGAAGTATGCCATTCCAGTGGCCTCCGTATCGGTGGCATCTGGGCCTGCATACAGACTAGGAATGCGGGGGATATACTTGTTTAGTGACCTGCGTCTCTTCCACTCGTGGTAATCGGAGCTTTTTCATTATCCTATTGTAAAGGCCAGGGAAGCGACACCGTTTATGGTCGACACTCTTTACTGAAGCGTTGAGTGTGCAAGACCATTGCCTACAGTACAGAAGGATATTAGATGCAGAGTAGAGTAAGATAGTATTGGAGGACATGGGTGGAGGAAGTAAAAGTAAAAAGAAAGAAGAGGGGGGAGAGGTGAGAATGGGCAGTGAAGGTTGGGAAGAAGGGGGGGGGGATACAGGAAGGACTGGGGGAGGCACCATTTCAGAATCTACCGAGGAGGGGGCGGGGTCACCACCAACTACCCTCCTCAGGGTGTACCAAGCTATTTACGTGACGTCTTGCCCTATGGGGGGTTACCGTGAATCAGGTCTTGGCAGCCTTGTGTCTGACGATAATCAAGCCAGGGTGACCAGATTGCAGAATATGTATCGATCCTATCATGGGCCGTGCTAATCAGCTCCTCCATCATCGCTATCTGGTTCATCCTGGTTACCCATTCTTTTAATGACGGGGGAGATTTGGACCTCCAGTGCACAGGGATACACAACCTAGCCGCATTGATCATATGCAGTGCGATTGACTTTTGATATTTCCTGCGCGGAATTTTGGAAATGTGCAGAAGGTATTGGGCCGGGGAGAATTCTAACGGTAGGGAGGAGACTTCCAATATAATTGCATGAATTTTACGCCAGTACGGTAGGATTAGCGGGCAGGACCACCAGATATGGAGGAGCGAGCCTAGGTCACGCTCACATCTCCAGCACCGGTCGGAGACAGTCTGTATGTATTTGTGGATAATTTCCGGAGTCCTGTACCATCTTGATTTAATTTTGAACCCATTTTCCTGCGTGTGGGTATTCATGGATCCTTTGTGGATATAGAGGTGGACTCGGTCCCACGTCTTACTATCAATCTCTATGCCCAGCTCCGACTCCCAGTAAGTATGGTCTGACTCTAGAGAGGCATATGGTGTTCCGAACATTGAGGCATATATCCCCAAGATCAAGTGGTTCTGGGGTGCGGAACTAGAGCACAGAGATTCCAGCAATGTGGGGGTTCTGGCAAAGTTCTCTCTGTTGGAGGCGTTATCTAAGAAATGTTTTAGCTGCAGATAAGCCCAAAATGGGAATGATTTCGTAGTCGAGCGCGCCGCTAGTTCCCCCTGCCTGAGGAACCTACCCCTGGAGAAAAAGTGTTTGGCCAACATCTCTGTGTGTGGCCATTCCGCTTGGAGGAATCTACTCTCCAGTCCCGGAGGGAAGGCTGGGTTGCCTTTCACAGGGGTAATCGGGCAGACTTGCGCGGAAAGTGCATGGGCTTTGCATGCCCTGTCAAATTCACCCAGAGTCGCCCCTATCAGCGGGTGGGACTGGGCCTCCTGTGTCACGTGTGCTTTCGGTAGCCATGGAGAGTACCGCAAATCAGCCCCCGCAATCAGGTTTTCCAAAAGCACCCAACTTTTACACTTAACATGTAATTTCCAATCAACTACCCGGCTTAGATGAACCGCCCAGTAGTATCTCTGTAGGTCTGGGAGCCCAATCCCTCCCCCCGATTTCGGGAGAACCAATTTAGCCCACCCTATGCGAGCTGCCTTGGCCCCCCAGATAAAGTGTCTGCACATGCGTTTGTATGTAGTAAAGAAAGAGGGCGGGAGGCGTATCGGGATTGTCTGTAGTTTATACAATAGACGGGGCAGCACCGTCATTTTTAATATAGAGGCCCGGCCGAACCAGGAGATAGTAGGGGCATCCCACTTTAGCAAATCTTGTTGAATGAGCTTCAGTTCTTTGAGGAAATTACTGTCATAGAGGTCTTTGAGCTTACTCGGAAGTTGGATTCCCAGATAGGTTATCGCATCTGATTTCCAAGTAAATGGGAAATTATCCTGGCAGCTTTTGACCGTTGTGGGGGGTAAGGATACGTTCAGAGCGTACGACTTTGAAAAATTTATTTTCAGGTTTGAAATATTCCTAAAATGATCTAGCACTGGCATTAAGTTGGGCAGGGACGTCAGCGGAGACGAGAGAAAGAGCAGAATGTCATCCGCAAATCTTGTACTCCCTCTGGTGCACCTCTATTCCCTTTATGTCTGGGTGCGCTCTAATGCATCTGAGGAGGGGTTCCAGCGTGAGGATGTACAGCAGGGGGGACAGGGGACATCCCTGTCTGGTCCCATTATGGATGGGGAAGGCGTCCGACAGGTGGCCGTTGACCCGGACTCTGGCTCCGGGTCCGGTATACAGCGCTTTGATCAGCGCTCGCATTCTGCTTCCTAGGCCCAGGGTTTCCAGGACCGCTTCCATATAGTCCCAGGCCACTCTGTCGAACGCCTTCTCCGCGTCCATAGCAAGAAAACACCCCTCTTTTCCCGTGGACGTGAGCCAATGATGCAAATTGAGGGCCTTGATGGTGTTGTCCCTGGCCTCACGTCCAGGGACAAAACCTACCTGGTCCAGTCCCACCCACGCCGGCACATAGAAAGATAGTCGCGTGGCCAGGATTTTAGCGAACAATTTAACATCAACATTTAGGAGCGATATGGGTCGGTAGTTTGCTACGTCAGTCGGGTCTTTGTTGTCTTTGGGAATAACTGTGATGTAAGCCTCAAGTAGGCTGTTAGACTTAGCTGGTGTGTGCGCCAACGTGTTGAAGGCTTTCAAAAATCGGGGTGCTAGGATTTCCTCAAAGCTTTTATAGTACTGTACAGAAAAGCCGTCAGGGCCCGGACTCTTGCCCGGTTTCATGGCTTTCAATGCCCTCTCCCATTCCTCCATAGAAAGCGGTTCCTCCAGCGCCTGCCAGTCAGTGGTGGACAATGGTCGGGGGCTATACTTGTGCAGAAAGTCTCTCATGAGCTCCCGTCTGGTCTCTGTCGAGATGGGCCTACCTTCATTATGCTCTATATCGTAAAGGTTGCTATAAAATGTACTGAATTGCTTGGCAATATCCTCATTTTTAGAGTGGGCCACACCTAGGGGATCTACGATATGGTGGACTGTGTTCGCTAGGGTACGTCTCTGAGTGAATCTGGCTAGCAGTCTGCCGGGTTTGTTACCCTGTTCATAGAAAAGCTTCTGGGATAGAACCTGTCTCCTCCGAGCCCGTTTAGAAAGTTCCTCTAGTAGTGCCACCCTAGTTTCTGCTAATTCCCGGGCTACACGAATTGCCAGGGAGCGTTTATGTTGGGCTTCTAGAAGGGTTATTTTGTCAGTCAAATCTTTCAACAGGGCCTGGTGTGCCTTCTTTCTCCTCGCCGCAATAGCTAACAGCTTGCCCCTGATGACACATTTATGTGCTTCCCACTGGGTCATAGGGGACACATCCGGGGTGTCGTTCTGTTGGAAGTATTCTGTCATGGATTCTGTAATGCTCGTCAAATCTCCTAAGTCCGTAAGGATAGAGGCGTCCAGTCTCCAGGTCCTGGTCTTTGTCTCCCGCTGCGGGAACTGTAAGGTCAGGGTCACTGGGTGATGGTCCGAGATATACATGTTCTCTATCGTGGCGTCTTGCAGGTAGGACAGGTCCGTCTGGGAAATGAACAGGTAGTCAAGCCTAGAGTATCTGTTGTGCGGGGGTGAGAAAAACGTAAAGTCTTTCTCCTGAGGGTGAAGCGTTCTCCAAGAGTCATGCAGTGTAAGGGATGACAGCGCAATCTTGGCTTGATGCAGGGCTGCAAAGGGTATGGATGAGGTACCCGAAGAAGTGTCTAGGAGCGGGTTAAGAGTCATGTTGATGTCCCCCCCTAGGATCAAAAGGCCCGTTTTGAACAGGGTTAGTCGGGATAAGGTCTCTTTTAGAAAGGACACCTGTCTGGTGTTTGGGCAGTAGATGTTAGCCAATGTGATCGGCTTGTCTTTCCAAGTCCCTTTCAGGAATATATACCTGCCCTCTGGGTCAAGGACTTGGTCTGTGAGCTGGAATGTGAATGACTTTGCCATTACCACAGAGACCCCTTTGGTTTTGGAGTCGGGGCAGGTCGCATGATACACCACTGGGTATCTGCTATTGGTTAGGCGGGGGACGGAGCTTGATTTAAAATGCGTTTCTTGAAGAAACATTACCTGGGCTCTAAGGCGATGTGCCTCATCCAAGACACTGCTCCGTTTCTCCGGTGTGTTAAGACCCTTTGCATTCAGGGAGTATACTTTGAGGGACAGGGGCATGGTTGTTTGCTTTACTGAGGACATGGTTACTAAGATATCCTTGTTTGTCTGTGCCTCCCCCAATCCGTCTGGGGCGCTGGGGCTTGCGTTCGGGGGGGGGGGGGGGGGGAGGGTGAGCTGAGTTTGGGGAGGGAGGTGGTATAAGATGTAGGCAGAAGGAGCAGAGGGGCAGTGAGATGCCCCGAAAGAAAGGAAAAAGGGAGAGAGGGACAAACGAGAGGGAGAAGATGAGAGCGAGCTTCCACTGAATAGGGGCAAATAATATAAGTGTCACCCCTAAAGGTGTCACCAGGTATTTACCGGAGGTAGAGACAGACCAGCTGGTCTACCTGGAGGGGTTCCTAGTAGGATACAGGCACAGGCTAGGGGCCTGCCGGCTGAGTTCAAGGTGGGTACCTGCCTCCTTGTGGTGGGAGTGTAACCTTACACCGAAACTTAGGAGATATCTATTGTCAGCCATCCAGGAATCCAGGCTTAAATGCCTGCATGAACGTGTAAAACCTGTGCTCAATTGTGTGGGGAGAGCCTAAAGCAACTCTCCCTAGGCCGCGATGGGGAGTCTCCTCAGCCCACCACCCCTTTACTGACTAACATATCACAAGGGGAGATAAAGCTGTACATGTATCTAACGAAACCTTTGTTATACATCATATAAACATTAAACATAAAACACATCAAGTTATAACCAGATACAGCCCTCAATCCCGGCAACTAAGGCACTGCTAGGTTGGTTATGGCTGATAAACCTTCTCGCGTAGCAATACGCCAGGGAGCAACGCCTTGGGCAGGTGGGGGTCCCGGCACCCGGCAGCGCCCTTAAGGTGGCACCACCGGGGACCGGTCCCCCCAGCACCCAAGCCGCCGCCCCAACCAAGGCCCTCCCGCAACCCAGATACCAGGAGGGTCAACAACGAGGGGATGTCCCCTCCCGTCGATCCCGGGACCTCGTCTTCCCACGCCCCACTGCTACCGCGGGGCATTAGTAAGAGGAAGCTCGTCTAAAGGCTTTGTTTCCTTTAAGTAGCAGGTTAAAGCCAAGAACAAGGTCAGATATCCCACTTTGCCAAAGGTACTATAAAACATTAAGCTGAGACATTTCCCTCAGTCATTCTATCCCTTATGCATAGACACCACATTGTAAGAGGGGGGGGGGGCCACCCACCAGTCCCTGGACCACATATGTTTACCCTCAGGTCAGAGCTTATTTACTCCTCACGTCTCCCATGAAGCAATATGGAGGCGCGGGGAGTCGCCGCGGGGGACCGTGTAGGGACGGAGCGCCGTGGAGAAACCAACTGCTGGTGCCCCGTCCCAATCAGACAGCTGTGGTCATGTACTCTTGCATCTGCGATGCACCCCATGACAAACCTAGCATGTCCCTTCATACAGTGCCCCTAGGTAGACTAGCTAGGTGACCATTACTTGGTCGGACATCCGACAAAGATAACACAAAAATAGGCAAAAAAGAGTACCTGTATACCAAGGGTGTGCCAGGAAAATAATAGTAAAGACAAAAAAGGGAAAAAAAAGAAAAAGATGCAGGGCTTCAGGGACCAAAAGGTGGGGGTGGGAAGCCGGTGCCTCTTCCCGTGTGGCTGTAGCGACGTGGTCCACCTCTTGCTTCTGCAGGTAGGTTCCTGCCCGGTGTAGGGTCTGTTGAAAAGTCCACTTGAGGTCACCTGTCTCCTTATTCAGCAAGGATTCACTTCTGCGGGGGTTTGGGGGTGCCCTCACCACTTGTAGCAATGAGTGACGTCCAGCACAGTTTGCAGGTAGCAATGTGGGGCCCCAAATGACTGCCTCTGTGGGCAAGCGTAAGGTAGGTTTCTACCAGTAGGTGGTTTCCCGCAAACCGCAGGAAGCATGTCATGGGTTGTGCAAAGGGATAGATGCCTTCCGTGTCTTCAGCTTGAACCTCTCAATTGTGCTGTGTCAGTGATCAGTTTTGCGTCGCGCATAAGATGGCGATGCTCGTGGGCTTTCATCTGTCTCCATGTCGCCCCTGTGTCTTGGCGAGGAGTCGGCCGAGGGCCTGCGCCTGCGTTGTCTGCTCCTCTGGGATCTCAGAGTCTCGCCCGGCTGTGTGGGAATCCAGGGCTCTTGCTGCAAGAATGCTCCGTACCATTCAGGTACGTGAACCATTGGGATACCTAGGCTCTCGCAGAACAGCCTCAGGTCTGCTGGCGTTCTCAGTTGGGCCGTGCGGTTGCCATTTGTCGCCTGCAGGCAAAACGGAAACTTCCATCTGTAGGGGATGCGTCTGTCCCTCAGTGCCTACAATAAGGGCCGGAGGTCTCTTCTATGCTGCAGTGTTATGGCGGAGAGATCCTGAAACAGTTGGATACGTGCCCCCTCGTGCTCTAGATTGCCATGATTGCGGGCCAGGCGCAGTATTTCTTCTTTCTGTGTAAAGCTGACTAGGCAGCATACTGCGTCTCTGGGTGGGTCAGTGTCTCTCCCTCTGGGCCGCAGGGCTCTATGGCAGCGTTCCATCTCCACTGGGGAGTCAGGTGGTCTGCCCAGGAGGGTGTTAAAGATAGCCCAGATTGCCGCTTGGAGCTGGGGGCCTTCTACAGTTTTGGGGATCCCCCTGACCCGCAAGTTGTGCCTGCGCCCCCTATTATCAAGGTCCTCCATGTGCCTGTGCATGTCCATAAGGTGCTGGCTATGTACGTTAATGACTTGTTGTACCTGATGCAATGCCGCTCCGTGTGTCATGGCCGCCGCCTCCACGTGTTCCACTCTTGCTGCGACCGCTTTCATGTCACTTCTTAGGTCTGAGATGGCTGCTGTTAGTGTGTTCTTGATGTCAGCAGCCACACTCTGCAGGTCCGCCAGGCATAGGAAGGGCGATGAGTGTGTGGGGGAAGCGCCTGTCTGTGATAGCAGCGGTGCGGGCGCCGCCGCGCCTCCTGTATAACTACAGTCCCCGGCTTGCGATGCGGCCTGTGGCTCCGTCTGGCAGGTCCGGAACATGGCCGGAATATTCCTGCTAAGTTGTGTCGCGGGGTCCATCTGCGAGCGGGTGGCCGAGTGACTCCTAGCCGTCATCTTGTGGGGCCGACTGGAGGTTTTAGGCTGCTGCTAGGGCTTCTTTGTCTCCCTGGATGGCGGAGCTCTCTCTCTAAGCGGCCATCTCGCTCCGGTGCTAGGCCACGCCCCCAAAAACACCTATTTCTACTCTCATCCATGTTATACCAGATCTAAATGTCACATCATGGAAAGATAAGGGCATACATCACATAGAAGACATAATATCAGGCACCACAGTTAAACCCTTTCTTACCCTCCAAAATGAATACTCCCTATCGGAAACAGAAAGCTATAGGTACCTACAAATATCTCAACTAATTAAGAAAAGTAAGAACATATCAACCATGTAACCAATAAAAATTATCCAATACCACACACAACCCAAGGCCCTCTGACGAAAGTGATGACAGAAACGCGTCATGGCGTCGCTACGCAGCATCGTTCAGTGTCACTCGGCTCGTATCTCTCCTACCCGGGAACACCGCAGGAGCGGTGAGAGGTTAGATGGAAACGTAGTGGCTGATTTCAATTCATTATACGCTCTTATTATATGCACAGATTGTGAGTTTTTTATCGTGAGACGTTTTTAATAATAAAATAGTGTTGTACTGGATTACGCTATGTGGCATTCTCTTATTTATTGCTTGTAATGAGCATAATACAGATGGGAAGTGCCCAGTGAATAAAAGATCATTTATCTGCCTGATAAATGTATAAACCAGCTGGGTCTGGTAAGTAGATGCCCTGCAGGGCTACGGCACAAGTGGTGTGGTGAAGGAGTTTTTCTACACTGGAACTGCTGACAGCTTGTTCTCTGGAATGCCTTATGACACAATCATATCTGCACTTTATGGACTCTAATTGATCATTGTATTATTACCATATTTATTCACAGTGAATCTTACAGTATCATCCATTGTTTTATTAAGAATTTTTATTGATGTTAATCTTCTTAGATATTTGTAAAAAAAATATTTATTTAGCGCTGCTAATGTTTTAGTAATCCTTGTTTCTCTGACATAGTTTTTTGACTACACACAACCAACTAACAAATTAAAGGGGATATCTACACCGTACATGTGAAAAAACACAGAACATGACAGCATGGGAAACCGAAATAGGTAGATCTTACTCAGTGAGCGAATGGACGAAAGCATTTAAGTCCACATACACCTCTACCACGAGCACCAACCTGAGGGAGATGCAACACAAAATCTCCCTCAGGTGGTACTGGACACCTAGCCGCATCTCAAAAATATACTGCAATGTATCATCTGAGTGCTGGAGGGGGTGCGAGGGATATGACACTTTGTGCCATGTTCTGTGGACCTGCCCCAAACTTAAAATATTGTGGTCCTAAATAGAGCATCTTATACTAGTTCAAGGGGGGTAACTAATGCGCTCAACCAATATAGATAGAAATATTAAAAATAATAAATATAAATATAAAAGGGAAAAGCAGCCAACATATAAGTGGTCTCACACTGCAGTAATCAATAAAATGGGGGGTATGTGGCGCTAAACCCCAATAAATAACAATAGAATATCCTAAGGGACGTGATCCCTAGTGATGGGTAACCTTAAAGAGGGGGTGTAATAATACATTCACATATAAAATGCTGACATCATAAATAAATACCTATATAATACAATAAAGTGAATGTGCACGATAAAAGTGACCAATAAATAAGTGTCGAGGTAGAAGATGGCAGTAAAAATAATAGTCATATGAAATAAATCCGAATAATAATAACGATAAATATGTGCAGGATAAAATAAATGAGACAGGGAATGCCTCCTGTGAATTAAATAAATCCAAAGTGCACAGTGCAAAGTGCCAAGACGTGAGGATAAAAAGACCAAGCTGAGGTCTGAATGTGCAGAAAAATCAATCTATAAGGTGCTTCTATGATCAACAATTGCTTCAATGATCAAAAAGATAACTAAAAAGGAATAATCATAGGATATTCAAAACATAAATCAGAACCAAGCGGAGGTCTGAGTGTGTAAGACAGTGAGTGACAGTGCATTGGAAAAAAAATGCATTCATCAAGAAACAGATAATAACTGAAACATCAGATCACCAAAAAAGGAATAAGGAGGAGATGCCTGACAGTATGGAATAAATGGACTCCAAAGTAAAGGAGACAACAAAGATATGTCACCTGGTGCACTACTAGTCCCAGTGTTTTTTTTTTTTTTTCTTGTTGCCCCTGTACAACCTTCATTGTACACTGGGACTAGTAGTGCACCAGGTGACATATCTTTGTTGTCTCCTTTACTTTGGAGTCCATTTTCTCAAGAAACAAAAAAACAGAATATTTTGAAAAAAACAAAAAACAAAAAACATTTTTCATAGTTTGTTATAACATTTTGCAAATAGGTAATTTTTCTCCTTCGCTGATGTGCACTGATGAGGCTGCACTGATGGGTACTGATAGGCTGCACTGATGGGCCCTGATGAGTGAGCACCATGGGCACTGATAGGTGGAACTGATGGGCACTGATAAGGCAGCACAGGTGGACACTGATGAGGCTGCACTGATAGGTGACACTCATGGGCACTCATAGGTGGCATTGATGGGCACTGATTGGCGGTACTGGGAGGTGTCACTTATAGGCAGCACTGATGGGCACTGATAGGTGGCACTGATAGGAGGCACTGAAGGGCACTGATAGGCCACACTGATAGGTGACACTGACAAGTAGGCACTGATGGACACTGATTTGCAGCACTGATAGGCACTGATAGGTGGCACTGATGGGCACTGAGCAGAAGAGGTGGGCACTGATTGGCAGCATTGATGGGCACTGATTGGCAGCACCGGTAGGTACTTGTTTGCAGCACTGGTGGGACTGCACGGATAATCAGGACACTGATAATCAGTGCCCTGATTATCAGTGCTGATGTCCCTTTAACATAAGCCAGTTATAGGCTTTCTTCTCTCCTCGCGCTGTCAGCATGAGGAAAGAAAAGCCGATAACAGGCTTGTGTTTACATTCTGTAATCAGCTGTCATTAGCTGACAGCTTATCACGTGGTAAAGAGCCGCTGTGATTGGCCCTTTACCTTGATCTGTGATCAGCTGAGTCCGAAAGTCTCTGCGATCACACAGCACGCCACCCGTGCATCTTCAGCGAGAATCCATTATAGATGGGGTTTCTGTTTTTGCTAATCGTTCCTCATAATAGGACTACCTACGTTGTGTGACGTGTTCCAGAAGATTGCACAGAAGGAGGGGGAGGTGTGAACTTCCTTCCGGCTCCACAAAGCCCTGGGAGGAAGTGAAAGCTGGATGCCCCTAAAAAGAGGGTATCCGCCCCCCCAAAAAAATGACATGCCAAATGTGGCATGTCAGGGGGTCACCTTTGCTTAAAGCGGAAGTTCTATTTTTGGGTGGAACTCCGCTTTAATGTCCTTAAAGGGTTGAAGAGGTTCTGCACTGGTCAAGGGCTATATTCTTATTGCACAGTAATGCCTCCTCCTCCATGTTTGCTAGGAAGCTAAATCAATCTTTACACCCTCTCCATGTTTATAAGCTTTGTACTCCTACAGGAAATATCACCACACATCCTAAAGAAGCCTTAAACATTTTTGAACAGTATAATTCTAAGCTACTATCTGCCCCCCAGAACTCAATCTCCCATGAGGCCACCTCCTCATTTTCAGAGATCCCTATACTCACACTAACCCCTGCTCAAATTACCAAACCTAATGTATCATTCATGGATGAAAAAGTGTCTGCCACTATCAAGGCTCCTAAAAACACCTCTGTACAGGACCAGAAGGATACTCCCCTCTTATTTTAAAAAGTTTTTCTGACTCATCATATGGTTAGGCTATATAACTGTCCTCCAGGATCATAGGTTTGGATGAACTAGCCAAATATGGCCAGTTTGTTTGCTGAACTACAGACAGACTGGGTTCAAACTTGTATTCAATCCGAACCTGAAGCTCATCCCTATTAAAAAGAAATTCCAGGGAAATTGCTGTAAAAAAAAAAAAAATTCATATTGTAATGTTATTTGAAATACTTAACATGAAGGCAGATAAGATTTTTCTAAAATTGCCAGAAAATTTTAATTTTTCTTCTATGAAGGCATGGAAACTGTAATCTGTGTACAGAACACTACCAGAAGTCACATGTATTTGCTTTTGTGACCGTATGTGATTATCTCATTAGGGTAAATTTACTTAAGGCAAATAGACGGTGCACTTTCCAAGGGCATTTGCTCAAGATCTTAGTAAATGAGGGAAGCTATGCTGCCTTCCATCATCCAATCATGTGCCAGCAAATTCAGTTTTTCTAAATTTTCCTTGCATGTGATTGGGTATTATTTGCAAAGTTAAGCTTTGCCTCATTTAGTAAGTTCTGGAGCAAATTCCCTTACAAAGTGCACAGTCTATTTAACGTTAGCGAGTCAGATCCATTGCTTTTCTAGGAAAACTTTAGACAGATTAAATTACATGTATTTCATAATTTTTTATTTCATATTTGCTGAGATGCTCAACAAAGGATTTAACTCACATGAAGGAATGTTGATGGTGTCACTTTAACAAACAAATCAGAATCTGATAGGGGTATTGTAATAAATTCAGACTCACTTTGCATTTACTGATCAAAAACATATCTAAATTCTTTATTTCTTTACGGGAATACAGAAATAATTTTACAGTGGTATATCATTTCCTAAATTCTTCATTTTACAAACATATTTCAGACCAAAGTATAATATCCAAATCCAAAATCTTCATTCCTGTTATTTTTATATTTTTATACATATTGAACAAATCCATTCCCCTTTACTTCCTCTTACTCTGTGGCCCAAAACCCTAAGGGGCCACTAAAACGAGCAACAGGAAAAGACAAAAACAAACAAAAACAAAAACATATCTAAAACAGAACTGCATCAGTATTACTACAGAAGTAATAAGCATCTGTAGTAAAGTTAGACAACAATGTTATTTTATATGTAGCGCTGGTTCCTGACGAGCAGGCACTATTGTTTTTCAAAAATTAAGTTGCCTAAAGCCGCAGTTGGGCTTCAGGATAATTTCTCAAAATTTCTGGTTTCAGTACCAGTCCAGCTGGGTTGCACTGGGTTCTCCTTGACCGTAGGTGTCACTGTCACCGCCAGCAAGAGTAGAAGCGCAGTCTAGCTGGATGCATTGAATGCCACTTGTCTCTCGGAACCAGCCCAGTGGGATTGTTTTCCTGCTGTGCATTCTGGGGGGGTGGTATTTAAGATACCAACGCCATATTGGCGGGGGATAATTTGTCTGTCTGTTTGGTTCCGGTGGTCCTCCTGACCCAGCCCCATGGCCCTCCTGGCCTGAGGTGCGGAACTATGCATCCTGTGTCTCGGGGCTGGCTGGCCCGAGGCAACGCAACTGAAGGGATAGGCCCGAGTGAATTTCGGAGCCTACGGAAATCCAATGCCGTCTCATCTGAAGGGAGAGGCCAAGCAACTGAAGAACCCCAGGGGAGCACTCTTTCAGGAGAAGACCGTGCACAAGGCTGGTTTCTCTGAAGGAGCCTGGAGACTTATTTGAAGGATGCAACCTGGATCAACACTTATACGGTATCGCCGGATCGGCTGAGAGAAACTGGTACCATATGTCAGTTCTTTAAATTCATTCAAATCCCTCAGTAAAGTGTAACTTACAAGTTTGTGGCAGAGACTTTGTCGAGCATCCCACCGGCTGCTAGGCCTAGTGAGAGTGGTCTATCCGGGGGTTGTTGAATCCAGTTTCTGGAACAGTTATATCCTCTGGATTCTGCTAATATCTTCACCCTGAAATTTAAGTACCTGAACTCACCCCTAACCCTCTACCCTTTATTAAGAGACTTTGTCTTTTCTTCTAAATAAATAACCCAAAAGAGAATTCAGTGTCAGTTTCAACATCCTTTGGGGCACTTTCCACGGGATCCCCAAGACAGAGAAGCAAGCAGGTGAGGTAATGGTAAGCCCAAATAAAACCAGCAGCTCCTTCGGGGGTCAGTGCTACATATATATTTAGATACTGTATATAAATGTATAGCACCTGAAGGATTGCTTTTTTTTTCTTAAAGTGACCCTGTCACTGGACCTCACATTGTGAGTTAAAAGCTTTCAGCAGTAGACAATGAAAAGCATGTTTCTGAATTTTTTCTGATGTTGTGACCTATGTAACTTAAGTAGAAATCTGACCACTTCATGGAGGAGTAAATTCCCCTCTGGGCCCCTGCTCCTGTCCCCTCTTCCTGATGTTATGTAGGCAGATATTTGGAGCATGCATAGCTACTTGTTCTCAAATGTTAGTATTTCAGCCAAGATCAGTGATTTATTATCTGTGCACTCAAAGTGCCAGTTGGAGCAAAGTTCTGCACAAAAATGTAAACAAACCAGGAGCTAATTGTAACATTTTGCAATGGTCTGTAGTGCACATATTCCCACTATCAGACTATTTGCCCTGCCATCATATAAATGAGAGGTTGTTCAGTGAACATCAAATGTTAACAAAAAATGACAGCAGAGGAATTCTACAGAATGTCTGACTGGGGCTGCTGATAACACATCCAAGGTTGTGACACCCAATAACAGTATCAGGCCTGTAATATATCATATTATCAAAAATTACAGGGAGATTAAAAGCACAAAACTTGATCATTTGACATGAAATCTTATGGAAAGTTTGTTTCTGAATAATAATAATAGTATATGGACAGGGTCTCTTTAACAAAACATATGTTTTGCTTTAACAGAAGTTGCTTTAAGGGAAGAAAGCACAGTATATAGTGGCCAAATGCTGGAGTTCTGTTATCTGTTAATTGATATAAAAAATGTATTAGAGGTTATCTTTTCGGCAAAATGAAGACAGCGGGAAAGAACTTTGCACTTTTGTCTCCATCTCTACCTATGCTTTCAGTAATTAGTTTTCAATGTGGCTGGTGGCCCTGAAATAAAGTTTAACTGTATTATTTTTTTTCTTTATTTTTTTTGCTATATGTGTAATTTGGCTCAGAAGTGCAGGACGGTAGATTTATTTTTCTATATCTTTACTGTGTTATGATAAAAATGACTTAGTGAACAACTCAGTCAGCAAATAGAAAAGTGTATGTCATTGAACTAAAAGATCTCCTCTCCAAGCAGATTCTTGCCACCACTAGGGATGAGCCGAACACCCCCCCCCCATTCGGCTCGCACCAGAACCGGGCGAAGGGACCTAAAGTCAGTGCGAGCTTTAGAACCCTATTAGTTATAATGGATGCGAACGTTCGAAATCAAAAGTGCTAATTTTAAAGGCTAATATGCATGTTATTGTCATAAAAAGTGTTTGGGGACCTGGGTCCTGCCCCAGGGGACATGTATCAATGCAAATTTTTTTTTTAAAAAACGGCAGTTTTTTCAGCAGCAGTGATTTTAATAATGCTTAAATTGAAACAATAAAAGTGTAATATTCCTTTAAATTTCGTACCTGGGGGGTGTCTATAGTATGCCTGTGAAGGGGCGCATGTTTCCTGTGCTTAGAACTGTCCCTGCAAAAAATATCATTTTTGCAGGAAAAAAAGCTATTTAAAATCACTTGCGGCTAATGTGAATTGACGGCTCCCATAACACAGAGAACAGTCATTCATTGAAAGTCATTCATAAAAAAAAAATCATTGATAAAAAAAAAAAAAAAAAAAGCGTGGGGGTCCCCCCAAATTCAATAACCAGGCCCTTCAGGTCTGGGATGGATATTAAGGGGGACCCCAGCCAAAAAAAAATGGCGTAGGGTCCCCCTCAAAATCCATACCAGACCCTTGAGGTCTGGGATGGATTTTAAAGGGAACCCCAGCCAAAAAAAATGGCGTGGGGTCCCCCTCAAAATCCATACCAGACCCTTATCCGAGCACGTAACCTGGCAGGCCGCAGGAAAAGAGGGGGGACGAGAGCGGCCCCCCTCCCGCCTGAACCATACCAGGCCACATGCCTTCAACATTGGGAGGATGCTTTGGGGGTCTGAGACCCCCAAAGCACCTTGTCCCCATGTTGATGAGGACAAGGGCCTCTTCCCCACAACCCTGGCCAGTGGTTGTGGGGGTCTGCAGGCGGGGGCTTATCGGAATCTGGAAGCCCCCTTTAACAAGGGGACCCCCAGATCCCGGCCCCCCCCCCCCCTGTGAAATGGTAAGGGGGTACAAAAGTACCCCTACCATTTCACCAAAAAAGTGTCAAAAATTGTAAAAATGACAGGAGACGGTCTTTGACAATTCCTTTATTAAAATCTTCTTTCTTCTTTCTTCATCCTTTGGTTTCTTCATCTTCTCCTTCCGTCATCTTCTTCCATCTTCTTCTTCCTCCGATCCGCTTCTTCTTGCGCTGGTCTTCTTGTCCGGCATCTTCTTCCATGGTGTCGGCGTCTGTTCTTCTGTCGGGCCGCTCCTCGCAATGGGAGGCTCCCGCTGTGTGAGGCTTCGCTCCGTCTGACAGGTCTTTTATAACGGAGGGCACCTTGTGACCCCTCCCCCCTCTGATGTCATGGGGAAAGCCATAGGGAATTCCCCATGACGTCCCCATGCGTCAGAGGGGGCGGGGTCACCAGGTGCCCTCCGTTATAAAAGACCTGTCAGACGCAGCGAAGCCTCACACAGCTGGAGCCTCCCATTGCGAGGAGTGGACCAAGAAGAGACACCGACGCCATGGAAGAAGATGGCGGACGAGAAGGACGAGAAGACCAGCGCAAGAAGAAGCGGATCGGAGGAAGAAGATGATGGAAGAAGAAGATGGAAGAAGATGCCGGAAGGAGAAGATGAAGAAACCGAAGGATGAAAAAAGGAAGACCAGAAGAAAGAAGATTTTAATAAAGGAATTGTCAAAGACCGTCTCCTGTCATTTTTACAATTTTTGACACTTTTTTGGTGAAATGGTAGCGGTACTGGGGGTCCCCTTGTTAAAAGGGGCCTCCAGATTCCGATAAGCCCCCCGCCCGCAGACCCCCACAACCAATGGCCAGGGTTGTGGGGAAGAGGCCCTTGTCCTCATCAACATGGGGACAAGGTGCTTTGGGGGTCTCAGACCCCCAAAGCATCCTCCCAATGTTGAGGGCATGTGGCCTGGTATGGTTCAGGAGGGAGGGGGGCCGCTCTCGTCCTCCCCTCTTTTCCTGCGGCCTGCCAGGTTGCATGCTCGGATAAGGGTCTGGTATGGATTTTGAGGGGGACCCTACGCCATTTTTTTTGGCTGGGGTTCCCCTTAAAATCCATCCCAGACCTGAAGGGCCTGGTTATTGAATTTGGGGGGACCCCCACGTTTTTTTTTTTTGTTTTTGTTTTTTATCAATGAATGACAGTTCTCTGTGTTACGGGAGCCATCAATTCATTAGCCGCGAGTGCTTTTAAATAGCTTTTTTTCCTGCAAAAATGACACTTTTTGCAGGGACAGTTCTAAGCACAGGAAACATGCCCCCCTTCACAGGCAACCTATAGACACCCCCCAGATGTGATACTGCAATGCTGTACTAACAGCACGCACACACAAATCCCCAGAAATACAGCACATAATGTCAGAAGTCAGCAGCACACTGACACGATGACACTGAAACACAATATGCGAGGCCGCCGCCGCGGCGGCCTCTTATGCCGTGGGGCGTGTACTAAAGCCCCTGAGCTATAATTGGCTACAGGCATCCTGCCTGTAGCCAATTATGGCTCTCCTCGCTGCCGGCGCTGTGATTGGCCAAGCATGCGGGGTCACAGTGCATGCTTGGCCAATCATCAGCCAGCATTGCACTGCGACTGGCGCAATGCATTGCGGGCCGCTCGCATCACATTTGCGGCCCAAATAGTTCTGGGCTCGCTGAACGAGCGAACACCCGATGTTCGATTCGAACATGGGTTCGAATTGAACACCAGGCCCATCCCTAGCCACCACCAAACGCACTTAATGATGGAGTGCAAAAAGGAGAAAGCCACTGCACAATGGTTAAATGTCTATTATCCACATTTATTATAAGAAATATCCACAAGCATTGCAATGACAGTCCCTGCCCTAGGACCTCCCCCTCTAATGTTTTTCACCCAATCCATGCTTAGTCGTAGAGAAATTGGGTGAAACGCCTTAGAGGGAGCAATCCTAGTAACTTATCCAGTGTGCAGTGGCTTTCTCTTTTTGCACCTTCTCTTTTGCACCAAAATTGTTTTGTGTTTAGGTGCATAGAAAATGTGTTATGAAACAGACAAAAAATAAAAAATAATAAAAAAATGCCCTTAAAATTATTGACAATATAATCAGAGGAAATGGATTCATATACAGTGCATGCAAATAATTTACTTCTTATTTTTGTAACATTAAAAATGATAGTAAATTGTCTTTAAACACATGATTTTATGCTTAAACATGTTTACCTACCCTTCAACTTTTTCGTAGTTTTGCCTATTCAACCTAACATTATTTTTAATAACTATCAGTTAAGATTTCAGCACATAATACATTTTCTTTTTTTTTTGGATTTTTTCCCCTTATTTTCACCTGGTGATCCTGCCAGTAAGATGCTTCCTGCCTTAGAGTGATTCCACTCTCC
>CM053030.1:254188924-254209579 GCA_028564925.1 Lithobates sylvaticus
GGGCTAAGGGACTGCTGCACACAGAAGTTTTTTTTACCTCCATGCATAATATGCATGAAGGTAAAAACCCTTCAGCCTCTAGAACCAGTTTAACCATTGTTGTTTGCTTTGCAGGAATAAGATTCTGCTGCAGCACTGATCTGTTTATTCTGACATCAGCAGGGTGTTGCTTTCAGAATACATACATTAGTGCCCGCAGCACTGCAGGAGATTTTTCATCTGCAGTTAAAAGAAGAACATATATGCCCAAGAATTAGGAGCCTGGGGTGGTCAGTGGGCAGATTGCACCTATGCTTCGTCATATTTTTTTTTTCACATTTTTTTTGGCACAGATTTCAGTAAAAAAAGTTATTGTTATATTGTTGCTATGTGATAGTGATAACTAATCTTTTTGCTTTGCAGGAATGCCAGTCAGTTGCAGCACTGATCTGTTTATTCTGACAGCAGCAGGGTGTGTCTTTCAGAGTACATACATCAGTCCCTGCAGCACTGCAGGAGGCGATTTCTCATCTGCAGTTATAAAAAAATTGTATGGCCAAGCAAGATGGGCCTGGGGTGGTCAGTGGGCAGATCGCTCCTATCCTTCGGCATATCATTTTTTCACTTTTTTTTCTGGCAGAGATTTCTTCATTCACATCTGTGATGGAACCGCTTGGCACCCTAATTAGATGCTTCCTTCTGCCAAACAGTGCCTCCTGCCCTTGAAACAGTTTTGAGTAGACATAGAGCTAATACCAGCCCTTTTTACCCCAATCACCATACACAGACAAGATGTGAGGTAAAATCCAAAGGGATGACTGTTTATTGAAACTCAGACAAGGTTGGGTTAGGTCAACTGGCTTTGCAGGGTTTGGGAGAATTTAGAGAGTGTGTGCCACATCCGATATTAGGAAGAATAAAGAAAAGGGGTTTTCCCCTAGGTTTGTGGACTTTTGATCGGCACTACCACACTTTCCCAAAGAGAAACATAGATTGTATAGTAACACAATGTTTATTATTATAATGATAAAAAGTTGATCTTTAAAGTGGAACATATAGGACATGTAAAGCATAAACGGTAAAATGCATCAAAACAGTATTCATAATCTGATATAAGACATTGGACCAGACGCGTTTCGGAGTGAGAAGATTCCTCCTTCTTCAGTGGTCGTAGTGTCGAGTCTATAGTTTATACCTAAATATAAAAGGTATATATATGTGTGAGTTCAACATGATAGGGTACATTATGGGAACAATGTTAGAAAAACGGGCATAGATAGCATTGATTCAGGGACATATAGGTGTTGGGTGATATACAGTATATTTCTTTAGAGCGACATCACAGAAACATAGTCATATGCACTCACGTGTGTGTTGATGCAGAAATGGAATAGTTGTTCCACCTTGATAAAAACAGGATATAAGATAAAGCACCGGCACAACAGGGGGTGGTTGGTTTACAGCCGAGATATCACTTCTCGCATATGCAATCAGAAATTTTATTCTCAATTGAAGTGTAGTGTGGATATATAGGAGCTTCAAGACAACAAGAGACCTGAGAGTCCCATGAGAGTCTTATTGCAGGTTTAATAAGGCCGTGAAGAATCGAGCGCCAAGGACCGTGGTGCTGCTGGGGTCAACAAAACAGTCCCAAAAACCTCTGAAAGGAAAAAACAATTTTGATGTAGACTATGTGATAACCAGTGTTTAAAGAGTATAGTACACGTTAAAGTTTGTAAAGTTTGTTCCCAGAGTCTGTGTGTTTTGGGGGGTCATGGACCACTCTAAGGGTCCCCCAGGCCCACACCTCCCAAAGAGTATTGTTCCCTTAAAAAAGCCAGGGCCCATAGTCAGTAGGCAAGTGGCTAGCCTCCAGTCCCCTCCAAATGCTTCGGCCCCAAATGAGTCTGTCACATCCCCCATCAAAAATCAACTAACAAGATCCAAGACCTCCACCTGGTCTGGATAAACATTACTCGGGCAGAATGAACCCACATAGTCGGTCCACATGATCTCCATTCTGGGCCGCAGGAAATAGTTGTCATCAGTAGGTATGGGACAGAGGTTGTGGAGACTCTGAAACTGTGGAGACACTATAGGTGATAGGCAGAGGCCAGTAGTGCTCTGCCTTGGTGCCAGCACTTCAGCTTCTCTGGCTAACTGTTGGTAAGGGAGGCTGGCTTCCTGCACTCTCAGACTTTGGATCTGCTCTCCTGAACTGTGTATCTCTTGTTGGGGAGATAAGCCGGCGACGCCATCTCCCGTAACCCTCATCTGGCAGCTGGGATGACATTTCTCTGGTACTGTCTCCCAGGTGCATGGATCCTTGCTGGGGAGGGAAAACAGTTTCCTCCGCTCTGGCTGACTGTTGGGGAGGGAGGACGACCACCTCCTCTCCTACTGCCGCTGGGGAGGGGAATGGCTTCTTTACCTCCTGCATCTCTGACTTCCACTGGGGAAGAAAAACAACCACCTTCTCACCCTGTGCCTCTGGAACTGCTTTGGGTGTGGGGCAGAGGTCTTGTCCAGTTGCCAGCACTTCAGCTGGAGAAGTATGTTGTAACTTCATAGATGCTGCTGTTGGGAAATCTCATGTCCCTGTCAGTGGTGTGGGAGAATGGCTGGCTGCCACTTCTCTCAGGAAGGCTGAAGCTGTTTTTGGTGCTGGGCAGAGTTCAGGGATGTACGGCCCTGGTGGCAACTCTTCTGCTGGAGGCTCACCAGGTTGTTATTCCTCAGCAGAAAAGTATATTAAATCCCCAGTCTCAGAAATTGCTGAAAATCCAGGACATGGGTTGATAGCACTTGAGCCCACTGCCAGCGTTTGGCAGGTGACTTATAATGCATAACATCCTCTGATGAAAAGTCAATTAAATCCATGCTTTCTGTGATCTGTGGCTGGGGAGTGAGGACAGCTTCCTGTCCTCCCTTATCCTTGAACTGCCGCTGGGGAGATGAGCCAGCTGCTCCATCTACCATACCCTTATCTGGCTGCTGGACAGATGCATTCCTCCGTCAAGGTAGGTCAGCACTTGCTGCATTTGCCATAAGAGCTCCGCTTCTATAGCTGCGGGTGGAGGTGGGTAAAGCACATTGTCACCCTGCCCCACTGCCGACATTTCAGAAGGTTGGCTGGTACTTCCTCATAGTCCCAGGCAAAAGGACCCATGCCCTAATGCTGAGCAGAGTCTAGCAGACATCTGTAGGCGATCTCCTGCTACCCATTCCCAAATGGATAGAAACTCCAAATCTCCCTTTGCCCAGAGCACTTCTAAGACAGACATTCAGCATCTGGTCTCTGTACTCCAAGATTTCCTGTAAATGCCACTCCAGATCGCTCCAAAAGTCAAGGTCCTTGGACAGCCTCTAGAACAACAGCCCCAGGCCATCAGGGCCGCACTGGCCTACCCGAATACCGTGATGTTTCCCAGTAGGCCACCTGCCCTGGGGCTGCTTTGCGGGGGCAGTGCTCCCCTCTCTCCTGCTCCTGTGATCACAGAGCTGGCCGGGTCTGTGTTTGGCGGCCGCGCTGTGACGCGGTCCTGCCCCCCTAGACTCGTGTGATAGTGTGATAGAATCAGTGTTCCACCTATCACACGAGCCGGTCTAGGGGGGCGGGACCGCCGCCGAACACAGACTGCGGGACCGTGATCCACAGAAGATGCCTGCGAGTACAGCCTCCTCCAGGAATGCTCATTTCCACTATATGCCGCCCCCCTGCTGATCCCCCTATCCAACTTCTTTTACTGCCCACCCCCAGTTCTCCTTGTGCTCCCCCCCCAGTGCCCCCCCCCACACAGTTCTCTCAACCCCTGTTCTTTCTGCCCCCCCTGCTCTCCAGCTCTCCCCATCCTTCTATAGCCCCCACCCCTGTGCTATCCAGCCCCCACAGTGCTCCCCACCCCTGTTCTTTCTGCCCCCGGTGCTCTCCAGCTCTCCCCATCAGTCTCCAGCCCACCCCAGTGCTCTCCAGCCCCCACAGTGCTCTCCAGCCCCCATGCTCTCCACCCCTGTTCTTTTTGGCTCCCCCTCCAGTGCTCTCTCAAGCTCCCCCCCAGCACTCTCCACTCCCCCCTGCATTTTCCCCCCTCCCATGTGCTCTCCAACCCCACCAGTGCTCTCCAGTCCCCCGTGCTTTCCACCCCTGTACTTTCTGGCCCCCACCGGTGCTCTCAAGCCCCCCCCATTGCTCTCCACTCCCCCTGCTCTTTGTACCCCCCAGCGCTCTCCAGCTCTGTTTCCCCCCCCCAGTGCTCTCAAGCTCCCGTCCAGTGCTCTACGCCACCCCACACTCTTACCCTCCCAGTGCTCTCAGCCTCCCGTGCTCTCCACCCCTGTTCTTTTTGTCCCCCCCCCCAGTGCTCTGCACTCCCTACCCCTGTGATCTCCACCCCCCTGCTCTTTGCCCCCACCCATGTGCTCTCCAACCCCGCCAGTACTCTCTGCTCCCCCTTCTCTCCAGCTCCCACCCAGTGCTCTCCACTTCCCCAGGACCAGAGGACAGGCTGGCTGGGGCCAGAAAATGCGGACGACTGAAGGTGCAGGTGGCCAGGGACCACTCCATCTCACAGCAAACAGATCCTCTGGAAGGAGCACTGTCCCCATCCAAAACGAGAACAGACCCTGCCTGCTGCTGGCCATCATGGATATCCTGCTGGCATGCAAGGTACTGTACCGAGCATCAACAACCCACCTTCCCACAGACAGGGACATGGGGCACAGGAGGGGCTGCAATGATGGACATAGTAAAGCCGCAATGGTGGACACAGTAGGGCTGCAATGGTGGGCACAGTGAGGCCGCAATGGTGGGCACAGTGAGGCCGCAATGGTGGGCACAGTGAGGCCGCAATGGTGGGCACAGTAAAGCTGCATTTGATGGGCACAGTGAGGCTTCATTTGATGGGCACAGTGAGGCTTCATTTGATGGGCACTGGTGAGGCTTCACGAATACCGTGATGTTTCCCAGTAGGCCACCTGCCCTGGGGCTGCTTTGCGGGGGCAGTGCTCCCCTCTCTCCTGCTCCTGTGATCACAGAGCTGGCCGGGTCTGTGTTTGGCGGCCGCGCTGTGACGCGGTCCCGCCCCCCTAGACTCGTGTGATAGTGTGATAGAATCAGTGTTCCACCTATCACACAAGCCGGTCTAGGGGGGCGGGACCGCATTACAGTGCCGCCGCCGAACACAGACTGCGGGACCGTGATCCACAGAAGATGCCTGCGAGTACAGCCATAACTGATTAGCTTTCTATATTCCTCCATGCAGCCGCTGAATGCTTGATTCTCCTCCTCTCCCTCCTCCAAGAATGCTCATTTCCACTATATGCCGCCCCCCTGCTGATCCCCCTATCCAACTGCTCACAGGCTAGAGCTTTCTTCCAGAGTTGCCAGCAGACAGAGTCATACCATCCCAGCAGGACCTGCACTGACACTGGTCCCCTGTGTTGTATCCGCATCTCTCGCAGCCTTCTTCCAAATTCCTCTTCCATGGTGGCTGGTGTCCTCTCCTCTTCTGCTATCTGGACCTTTGATCCCGTGGTGGTTTGGATGTCCCAAACTGCAATTAACCACTTCAGCCCCGGACCATTTGGCAGCCAAAGGACCAGAGGTCTTTTTTCAATTTCGCACTGCACTACTTTAACTGGTAATTGCGCGGTCATGCAATTTTGTAACCAAACGAAATTTGCGTCCTTTTCTTCCCACAAATAGAGCTTTCTTTTGATGGTATTTGATTGCCTCTGTGATTTTTATTTTTTGCGATATAAACGGAAAAAGAGCGAAAATTTTGAAAAAAAAAGAGATTTTCTACTTTTTGTTATAAAAAAAAATCTAATAAACTCAATTTTAGTCAAACATTTGGGCCAAAATGTATTCAGCCACATGTCTTTAGTAAAAAAAATGCCAATAAGCGTATATTTATTGGTTTGCGCAAAAGTTATAGCGTCTACAAACTAGAGTACATTTTCTGGAATTTACACCGCTTTTAATTTATGACTGCCTATTTCATTTCTTGAGGTGCTAAAATGGCAGAGAAGTACAAAACCCCCCCAAATGACCCCATTTTGGAAAGTAGACACCCCAAGCTATTTGCTGAGAGGCATGTTGAGCCCATTGAATATTTTTTTTTTTTAGTCCCAAGTGATTGAATAAAGACAAAAATAAAAATGATTTTTTTTTTTTTCAAAAAGTTGTCACTAAATGATATATTGCTCACACATGCCATAGTTATATGTGGAATTGCACCCCAAAATACATTTTGCTGCTTCTCCTGAGTATGGGGATACCACATGTGTGGGACTTTTTGGGAGCCTAGCCGCGTACGGGGCCCCGAAACCCAAGCACCGCCTTCAGGATTTCTAAGGGTGCAAATTTTTGATTTCACTCCTCACTACCTATCACCGTTTCGAAGGCCATAAAATGCCAAAATAGCACAAAACCCCCCCAAATGACCCCATTTTGGAAAGTAGACACCCCAAGCTATTTGTTGAGAGGCATGGTGAGTATTTTACAGCTCTCATTTGTTTTTGAAAATGAAGAAAGTAAAGAAAAAAAATTTTTTTTTTCTTTTTTTCAATTTTCAAAACTTTGTGACAAAAAGCGAGATCTGCAAAATACTCACCATACCTCTCAGCAAATAGCTTGGGGTGTCTACTTTCCAAAATGGGGTCATTTTGGGGGGTTTTATGCCATCTGGGCATTCCATGGCCTCCGAAACTGTGATTGGCAGTGAGAAGTGAAATAAAAAAATTACACCCTTAGAAAGCCTGAAGGCGGTGATTGGTTTTTGGGGTTCCGTACGCAGCTAGGCTCCCAAAAAGTCCCACACATGTGGTATCCCCGTACTCAGGAGAAGCAACAGAATGTATTTTGGGGTGTATTTCCACATATGCCCATGACATGTTTGAGCAATATATCATTTAGTGACAACTTTTTGTAAAAAAAATATATATATATTTTTTTTTTTCATTATTCAATCTCTTGGGACAAAAAAAAAAAAAATATTTAATGGGCTCAACATTGCTCTCATCAAATAGCTTGGGGTGTCTACTTTCCAAAATGGGGTCATTTGGGGGGGGTTTGAACTGTCCTGGCATTTTATGCACAACATTTAGAAGCCTATGTCACACGTCACCCACTCTTCTAACCACTTGTAGACAAAGCCCTTTCTAACACTTTTTGTTTACATGAAAACATATTTTTTTTTTTTTGCAAGAAAATTACGTTGAACCCCCAAACACTATATATAATGTTAAAGCAAAGGCCCTACAGATTAAAATGGTGGGTGTTGCATTTTTTTTTTCCACACAGTATTTGCGCAGCGATTTTTCAAACGCATTTTTTGTGGAAAAAATACACTTTTTTTTATTTTAATGCACTAAAACACACTATATTGCTCAAATTTTTGATGAAATAAAAAATATGATCTTAGGCCGAGTACATGGATACCAAACACGACATGCTTTAAAATTGCGCACAAACACGCAGTGGCGACAAACTACATACATTTTTAAAAGCCTTTAAAAGCCTTTACATGATACCACATTAGATTCACGGAGGAGGTCTACTGCTAAAATTACTGCCCTCGATCTGACCTTCGCGGTGATACCTCACATGCATGGTGCAATTGCTGTTTACATATGACGCCAGACCAACGCTTGTGTACGCCTTTGCGCAAGAGAAGGGGGGGCAGGGGTGCTTTTTTTTTTTTTTTTTGTTTTTTTTTTTATTTTTTATTTAGCTTTTTTATTTTATTTTTAAACTGTTCCTTCCATTTTTTTTCTTTGTTATGATTTTTATTGTTATCTCAGGGAATGTAAATATCCCCTATGATAGCAATAGGCAGTGACAGGTACTCTTTTTTTGAAAAAATTGGGGTCTATTAGACCCTAGATCTTTCCTCTGCCCTCAAAGCATCTGACCACACCAAGATTGGTGTGATAAAATGCTTTCCCAATTTCCCAATGGCGCGGTTTATATCCGGGAGGGGGGACATTCCCTCCCACTGCTTGTAAAAGCAGTCTAGAGGCTAATTACCCGCTAGAATTGCTTTTACATGAAAGCCGATCACTGGCTGAAAAGAATGATACCAAGATGATACCTAAACCTGCAGGCATCATTCTGGTATAACCATTCAAAGTCCAGCAACATACTGGACATATATTGTAATCTTTTTTTTTTCATGCAGCCTCTTGGCTGAACGAAAAAAAGAGATTGATTGGTGGGTATGCCCACCATTAGAATACCTCCCTTCATCCACCCACTTCTAATGATGGGCATACATGCACCATTTATATATGCCGATGCATGGGGGCATCCTCCCGCAAAAGTTATGCCGTGTACACACGGTCGGAATTTCGACCGTATGTACGTGGCATTAGGAGCCAATCGCTCCTCCCCCCCCCTGCTGCCCCCATGCTTCGGCATATATGCTCTTTTTTTTAACTGTGGTGGTGAAATCACCTCCTACAGCGTTGGAGTCGCGGCTTTATGTATCGTGGGAGCAAACGCTGTTGCTGTCAAGATAAATAAATCCGCGTTGCAACTGAATGGCGCACCTGAAAACAAAAAAATGCTTAACACTAAAACACAGTAAACAAAATTACATACCTGAAAAGCAAGCATGATAAAACATGATAAAACATAATAAAACATTGCAGAATAGAATGGAGTAAAAAAAGAGCAACAATAGAGAGAGAATAGAGTGAGAGAGAGAACAATAAAACGACAACTATTTTTATTTTTTTTATTTTTTTGAGATTCACAGGTAAAAAAGCTCCTGACTGAAGCGACTGAATCAAAACGCTACCACAAAAAAAATGTTAGCGATCGCAGGGATCAGGCCTGACTCTGCGAACGCTGCAGTTATGTGTGCTTAGTGTTTTGTAAGTGACAGTGATCGATCGATACTGCACTTGGGTGGGCTGGGCTGGGCGGAGGGGGAAAACGCAGGTGCTAGCAGGTATCTGGGCTGATCCCGCTAACAATGCGTTTTTTTTTTGGAACCCTAAACTGCTGGGACGCTAGTATAGATCTGATCAGATCAGATATTGATCTGTTCAGATACTGTACCACTAAGGGAGGTGTATGCTTTGCGCGTGGGTGTTTGCGGTACTGGCACTAACCTGGGGCGACGCAGACCTTATTTGACCCTAAAACCTAATTGATATCACCCGCCGGGCGATCAGGGGGTTAAACCGTTATTGGGTAATAAATGGCGGGTGCCCTGACAGTATAAAAAATAAAGCTAACTAACCAGCGTCACCCGTAACAGTAATACAAAAAAAAACTGGTTACCTAGCGACACTAATGCAGCGATCAGAAAAACGATCGCTTAGTGACACTGGCAAAAGGGGGTGAAAGGGTTAACTAGGGGCAATCAGGGGGTTAAAACCTTTATTAGGTAATATATGGGGGTACCTGACGCTATATAAAAACCTGACGGGGAACCTAAATAACGAAATAACTAACTGGCTAACCAGCGTCACCAGTGACAGTTATACAGTGATCACTGGTGAAAGGGTTAACTCTAGGGGCAATCAGGGGGTTAAAACCTTTATTTAGGTTGTAATATGGGGGTACCTGACCTATAAACCTATTTATGAACCTATATAAACATGGCGGTTACCTAAAAAAAAAAAATGGTTACCTAGCGACACTAATGCAGCGATCAGAAAAACGATCGCTTAGTGACACTGGCAAAAGGGGGTGAAAGGGTTAACTAGGGGCAATCAGGGGGTTAAAACCTTTATTAGGTAATATATGGGGGTACCTGACGCTATATAAAAACCTGACGGGGAACCTAAATAACGAAATAACTAACTGGCTAACCAGCGTCACCAGTGACAGTTATACAGTGATCACTGGTGAAAGGGTTAACTCTAGGGGCAATCAAGGGGTTAAAACCTTTATTTAGGTTGTAATATGGGGGTACCTGACCTATAAACCTATTTATGAACCTATATAAACATGGCGGTTACCTAAAAAAAAAAAATGGTTACCTAGCGACAGCAGTGACACTAATACAGCGATCAGAAAAACGATCGCTTAGTGACACTGGCAAAAGGGGGTGAAAGGGTTACCTGGGGGGCAATCAAGGGGTTAAACCTTTATTAGGGGGGGGTAGGGGGCTACCTTGGACCTAAAACTAACTGCACTGACAGTTATTACAGTCACACTGACACTAAATGCAGTGATCAGTAAAAAAATGATCACTGCAATTAGTGACACTGTGACTGGGGGGGGGGGGGGGGGGTGATCTGGGGGGTGATCTGGGGGTGACAGGGGGGTGTTTTGTGTGCCTATGTGTACTGGTGTCAGTGTACTGTTGGTGCACTAACCTTTAGACGTTCACAGCTCGGCGTTCCGGTCACATAGACCGGCGCACCGAGCGTGACATCACTTCCTCTGCCTGTGTTTTGATTGACACAGACAGAGGAAGCATCTGATTCGCCAGGAGCGATCGCGAGGGGGTGGCCAGAAACCACTGGCCGTCCCCTCATCCCGGATCGCTCCTGAAGCGATCCCGACCGTCCCCGCCGGCCGGGGGGGGTCCGATCGGACCCCCCACCCGCCGGAAGAATGGCACGTACAGGTACGTGGTTCTGCCTGTACGTGCCATTCTGCCGACGTATATATACAGGGGGCGGTCGGCAAGTGGTTAACAATGGAAGGATGACACATAGGAGGCACAATATGGGAGAGACCTACTTAACCTGGCACTACCACCTAACCTGGCATTACCCTAACCCGGCACTACCACCTAAGTTGGCACTATACCACCCTAACCTGGCACTATTGTATATCACCTAACCTGACACTATCACCTAACCTGGCAGTATACCACCCTAGCCAGGCAGTATAACACCCTAACCTTGCACTCTCACCTAACCTGGCACTACTATATATCACCAAACCTGGCACTACCACCTAACCTGGCACTATACCCCCCTAACCTGGCACTACTGTATTACCTAACCTGGCACTATCACCTAACCTGGCAGTATACTACCCTAACCAGGCACTATACCCCCTTAACCTGGCACTATACCCCCTTAACCTGGCACTCTCACCTAACATGGCACTATACTACTCTAACCTGGCACTATACCACCCTAACCTGGCACTACTGTATATCACCTAACCTGACACTATGCCACCCTAACCTGGCACTTTGTGTTGGTCCATCACATAAAATTCCAATAAAATTCATTTGCATAACAAAAAATGACAAAACGTAGGAAATGTCAAGGGGTTTGAATACTTTTTCAAGGCACTGTGTGTGTGTGTGTGTGTATGTGTGTGTGTGTGTGTATATATATATATATACACACACATAATTTTTATAGTTGGGCGCCCCTACTTTTGTTTCTGTCCTCCCATGTGCCCCCCCCCTAAATATGAAAGCTAGAGACACCACTGTTGCACAGAATACGGAGTGACAGCACAGTGGCAGGAAACTCAGGGGCCACACACCTGCAGCCAGGGGCCACTTGTGCAGCGATCGGTGGCACATTGCTGTCCCGGAGTGATCGGTGGGGACGGATGGTGTGGAGTGCCAGGCTCGGGATCATGCAGAAGAGGCTCTGTACCTGGCTCTCCTGGCCCGCAAGGAGGGCACGAAGAGGGGGCAACTTAGCAAGAAGGCGGCCAAGACCAACGGGTGGCACGACAAGTGGTTCACCCTCTTCCAGAATGTCCTCTTCTGCTTCGACAGAAAGCAGAGTGCCCGACCCTCCAGACTCTACATGCTGGAGGGTGCCAGCTGTGAGAGGAACCCCCCAAACATAATGGCAGTGTACATGGCTGATCACATTCTACCCTGACCCTACAATCATAGAGGACCCTACACATATCTATGTATACTTCCATTCAGTCCTGTCCAGCTCTTGGCACATTTTGGGCCAGCGCTCATCTTGGATGATTTTTCAGACATGGGGGGGTGGCATGAAGAATGTGATCACCCATGCACATTGCCACTATATACAGACAGGGGATCATCACCTACCAACATGGCTTTGTAGTGTGCCCACACCAAGAGAACATGCAAACTACATGCATATAGCTTCCTGGCCCAAATTCAAACCAAGTGAGGCAAGTCCCAACCACTAACCTACTGTTCTCCCTATATACCTGTATATACTGACAGTATTATCTGAAAGATGTGTTTCAAATGTTTTGACAGGGGCGCAGTTTCAGTGCTTCCCATAGGCGCCATTTTTACTAGATACGCCTCTGCTTAGGCCCCTTTCACACAAGCACACAAATCGAGTCTGCCTGTCCATTTTTCAGGCAGGCCCAATCGGACCACCCATTGTTCTCTATGGAGAGACTGATGTAACTGTAAATGTGTCCGTTTACACCCGCCTGCATCTGATCCAGTCTACTAAAAACAGATGGATGGGGATCCCATTCCCCATCTATCTAGCAGATTGGATGGCATCCGATAGAAACAGACAGGCGGTCCGTTTCCATCTGACCGTCCCATAGAGAATAGCGAGCTGTGTCCGTGTCCGCTCTGCATCATCTGCCTGTTTAGCGGGGATCAACAGACAGATCCCCGCGAAGCAGGCAGATCTGCTTTTTCAGAGTCCGCTCTATGTGAAAGGCCGGTCCATTAGGGGTGCTGGGGCGCATTGCACCCCAAACCCACCCGCTGAGGTATCCATGGAGGGGTGAGTGCGGGGGGTACCGCCACCGTGGAGGGGTGAGTGTGGGCGAACCTGGGGGATCTTACTATGTTTGACCCCTTTCACACTGGAGTTGTTTTCAAAAAAAGCGTCTGTAAAGCGACTGAAAAAAGCCTCGTCTGCAATCTCAGTGTGAAACCCCTAGTGCTTTTCACAGTGGGGCACTGCGCTGGCAGGACGTCAAAAAAAGACCTGCAAGCACTTCTTCTTTGAGGGACTTTGCAAGCGCTTTTAACCCTTTATTCAGCCACTAGCGGGGGTTAAAAGTCGCAACCACAACGGTAAAGGGCCGCTAAAACTAGTGGTGCTTTACCGCCAGCGCCCGGGTGCTGCCAGTGTGAAAGGGCTCTTTGTGTTTTTTTTTTATTTTACTTTTAAAAAATATATTTTTTTTAGAGACCCCCATATCTCTTTTTTTTGAGACAGAGAAAGGGACTGAAAATAGTCCCTTTTCTCTGTATCACTTTACTTGAATGAATGAGAATCTGTATAGAGATTCCATTTATTCAGAAAATTACAGTCTGATACATTGTAACACTCGTAGTTACAATATATCAGCTGTCAGTGTCAGTGGGCACATAGCAGCAATCAGTAGTGATCGCTACATGTGCCCTCTCTTCTATGGGGGGAGCTTAGTAAACACGTTTACTAAAGCCCCTCAAGCCCCAACTTTACCCCCACTGCTCCCAAGGGCGTGCACAATTTTAAAGCATGACATGTTTGACATCTGTTTACCTGGCATAACATCATATTTTATATTTCTTCAAATAATTTGGTATTATATTCTGTTTTATTGCATTAAATTCCAAAAAGTAAATTTTTCCCCAAAAATTTTGTGTATGAAAAACTGCTGTGCAAGTACCGTGTGACATAAAAAATTGCACCACCTACAATATTTTTCTCTAGAGCCTCTGCTTTAAACATACTGTATAATGTTTTGGGAATCAAAGTAATTTTCTAGCAAAAATTACTGATTTTTACATGTAAACAAAAAGTGTCAGAAAAGGCTTGGTCTTCAATTGATTAGAAGAGTGTGTGATGTGTGGCGGATGGTTCAAACACCCCCAAATGACCCCTTTTTGGAAAGTAAACACCCAAAGTTATTTGATGATAGGCATGTTGAATCAATGAAAGGTTTTCATTTTTTGCCACACGTTTTTGGAAAATGACACTTTTTTTTTTTCCTTTATTTAGTTGTCACTTTAATGAGGTATCTCTCACACATGGCATGGGTATATGTGGAATTACACCTCAAAACGCATTCTGTTACCTCTACCAGGTATAGGGACATGTGAGAGGCAGTCTAGCCATCTACAGGCCCCTAAAATTCAATGATCACCTTTAGGCTTTCAAAGGGGTTATTTCACTTGCTGCCTAACTATCACAGTTTCCAAGGCCCTAAAATGCCAGGATAGTACAAAACACACCACAAATTACCCTTTTTTGTGGGTATTTACTAAAGGGCATGGCTAGGATTTTTCAGATCACATGTGTCACCACAAGTTTTTGAAAAAAAAAGAAATTAAAACAAATATGATGGGGTTTAGTTTTTACCAAAGACATATATATATATATATAAGAATACATTATGGCCTAAATTTATGATGAAATTAGCTTTTTTTATGGAAAATAGAAATTGTTTTTCTTTTCAAAATGTTTGGTCTTTTTTTTTCATTTATATAAAAAACCTAGTGGTGATCAAATGCCACCAAAAGAAAGCTCTATTTATATGTAAACACAATATATAATTTCATTTGGGTAAAGTGTTTCATGACTGAGCAATTACCAGTCAAAGTAGTGCAGTGCTGAATAGCACTGGTCAGGAAGTGGGTAAAACGTTCCAGAGCTCAAGTGGTTAACCGCTTCCCGACTGCCTAACGCCAATGTACGTCGGCGTGTAGGTCCGCATGCATGTCCCTGTGGTCCTTTAAGAGCCTAGCCGTGGGTCGCGCGCGCTCGCGACCCGGTCGAGAGCTCCGTGACCACGGCCGCGGGACCAGCGGACCTGATCGCCGCTGGTGTCCCGTGATCGGGTCACAGAGCTGAAGAACGGGGAGAGGTCTGTGTAAACAAACCTCTCCCCGTGCTTCCTACTCTGCCTGTCATTGATTGGCTGTTCCCTGTCATAGGGAAAACCGATCAATGATGTCAGACGTCAGCCCCGCCCCCTAATGGTAAAAAAAACACACACTTCACAGCCCATAACCCCTCCCCTCCCCCCAGTGGTTAACTCTTTCACTGCCAGTGTCATTTATACAGGCATTTAAATAGCATTGATTGCTGTATAAATGACAATGGTCCCAAAAATTTGTCAAAAATGTCTGCTGTGTCCGCCATAATGTTGCAGTCACAATAAAAATCGCTGATCGCCGCCATTACTAGTAAAAAAAAAAAAATATTAATAAAAAAATGCTATAAAACTATACCCTATTTTGTAAACGCTATAACTTTTGTGCAAACCAATCAATAATCGCTAATTGTGATTTTTTTTTACCAAAAATATGTAGAAGAATACGTATCGGCCTAAACTGAGGAAAAAAAAAAAAATTTATATATTTTTTGGGGATGTTTATTATAGCAAAAAGCAAAAAAAATTGCATTTTTTTTCAAAATTGTCGCTCTATTTTTGTTTATAGCGCAAAAAATAAAAACCGCAGTGGCGATCAAATACCACCAAAAGAAAGCTCTATTTGTGGGAAAAAAAGGACGCCAATTTTGTTTAGGAGCCACATCGCACGACCGCGCAATTGTCAGTTAAAGCGACGCAGTGCCGAATTGCAAAAAGGGGCCTGGTCCTTTGGCTGCCAATTGGTCCGGGGCTGAAGTGGTTAAAGGAAGTTGAAAAAAGCATAAAAACAAGAAAAATAATGCAGCCATCGCATCTGTAAAAAAAAAAAAACGATATATATATATATATATATATTTTTTTTTTTTTGTTCTTTAATGCAAGCTGAAGCAATTTATCAACATTGGTTCTGTTGTATTGCAAAGGCAGCTTTTTTTCTGCCTTAAATTATGTCAAAAGAAAACTTTGAAAACATCTGTCAATATGTTTTTAACAGGTGTTACTATTTAGTCCCATAATTATATCACATTGAAATAAACAACTCTTGCTCTCCCAGATTTGTAAGGCTATGAAAATACTGATGACGATAACAAGCACATATTTACCTAAGATCTTGTAGCACAGTTGTTTCTTGCAATGTTTTACTTTAAATTATATTAAATAAATATTAATTGTCCCTCTTGCCCAAAATATATTTTCTTCCCCTTCCTAATCTTTTAAGTATAAAAATGAGTCCAACATTTTTTTTTTTCATCTTGTTATTGAAATTTTCATAATAAAGTTACAAACATTAAAACAACAATATACCAGAGTTCAACTATTTTTAAAGCATCAATATTAGTTGAAATCGATTTAATCTAAATAAGAACAGGTATTAAATATGATTTAGACCCAACCTTGCACTTCTAAACAGGTGTATACCTGTTTTAACAAAATACTCACAAGCACTGGTCTACTTCATTTTTTTAGGGGCCAAAGTTACAATCGCCAAGGCCTGGAAGAAACCCTTTGTCTCCTTCCGGGGGTTCAAGAGAAAAGTCTCTTGGATCATGGCACAAGAACAAATAGTTGCGAAACTCACTGACAAGTTTGAAAAGTTTAACGACACTTGGGAACCTTGGGCCACGTACTGTAATTTCTCTATCCTGCCTGGAATGTTGCAGGGACCCACGAGAGCACCTACCTTACTTTGAACCTATCCCTTTCATAATCATCAGCCCTTTCACACCTTTCTTCTCTCTCCTGCTTGGGACATTCTGTTCCCACCCATCTTTTGAGTTATATTTGAGTTTTTCTGAGGGATGGTAGTTGCTTTAAGGAGGGAGTTGGGCGTGGGCACCCTGGGGGTGCTGCGCACTTCCACAATGAGTTCCCAAAGGGGTGGGGCATGTGGATCTCCGAGGGAGGACCAGCGGCTGTCCTATGGCTGATAGTTATATATCCCTCTGTCACTTACCCTTAAACAGAAAGGGTGGACCTGGAGCCGGCGTCTTTAGCGGAAGAGGTAAACCGCTGCATCTTGGCTCATCTATAAGAGCTCCATATTAGAGCTCCTTTATAATCCTGTCCTATACATTCGAAGTTCACAAACAGTTATTTGTTTTGTTTGTTTTTTGTTTGTTTTTCCATAAAGTATTTGTTTTGTAACGGTTCACACACCTTTCTCATTTTACCTGCCTTTAGGAGATGTAATGGAACTTTTTGCTTCTGAACAAAACATGCACTGTTATGCTCAATTGTTACTGTTTTGTCTGAAAATATGCCAATAAAAATAATTTAAACTTAAATATGATTTAGAGACATTTAAAAATAATGAAATATATTATATATTATTTTTTTTTTTTATCAGGATGATAGGTCAAAAAACTAAAATGTATTTTTCTATCTAGCACTTGTAAATTACATTATTAATGGATATTTTGTGTAAAACATTTAGTTTCCTATATTGACACAAGATGGCACTGCAAGTGACTGCAATGCTTACATAGAGTTTATATGAATGTCTGATGAATGTTTAATGGATTTAAGTCTGAATTGATTTGTAATTATTTTGCTATGTTTTTGTCTTGAATATAGTGCACCCACTGCAACATTTCCTATTAGAACATCACATTTATCTTTACATTCTTCTTTGGAGTGTAAACTGTGAATTTTGCATAATTTGTCATTTGGAGTTGAAAATTGACAAATGCTGCTGATGTTTAATCAATACGTAGTTTGATATCAGACAAGCTGAAAACAATACTAAGTAATTGTAGAACAGATGTGATCCAGAGATTTGCGGTTAGGTGACTATTTTGCAAACACAATCAGGAACATAAGCATCAGAAGTAATGTCAATAGTTCACAGTGGCAAAGATCAGGAACATTAAAATAAGCAGCAGATGTAACGTCAATAGTTCACATTGGCAAAATGTAGACATTATGAAGGTCATGAAAACACTATTATCTATAATGAGATATAATATTCAAATTGGTGCAAACTATGATATGATGATCAACTAAATTCAAAGCCATTAGGGCTTATTTGCCAAAGGAGTAATAGTTGTTCAGTTTGCAAGGTGTGTGTTTACTTTACACATTACATTTTAGTAAGTAAGATGAGCATTTTCTATGCTGATTGAACAGTCTCTATTAATATAGCAATTCATCCCCATTATGTCCACTTGCCATAGTGCATTTAACACACACATAATTACTTTGGCAGGCCATACATGGTGCAAATTTCTTTCCCGCAACCACGGGTTGCGGGAAAGAAATTTACACGATTTCCCCAGCGCAGACAGTGCTAACTGGGGAATCCCTCCTGCTGAGCTATCATCTTCTCTTTGCCTGGGTGCAGGTGCGGGCCGGGAAAGCCATCTCCATCAGGAGAAGACATTGATTATCCATAGCTCCCAACTGTCCCTGATTTCAAGGGACTGTCTCTGATTTGGAGCAATGTCCCTCTGTCCCTCTTTCTTCCTCATTTTTCCCTGATTTTGGTCAGATCTATATAATTGTATATAAAATGCACTTTTTATCTTTCAAAAAGTGTTTCCCAGTGCTAAACCTTTCATCCAATTTCTAAATTGCTGTATTTTTTTCAGTTTTAAAAGTCAATATAAAGGAATATTAGTGGTAAAAAAAAGCCCTTGGGGGTTTAATTAACCTTTTTTTTGTTATTTCCCCTTTAAGGTGGCGTGGCAGGGGGCATATCCTATGCCTACATACCTTTGCTAGTAGGTGTCCCTCATTCCCATCTCAAAATGTTGGGAGGTATGGATTATCACTAGCGTCTATAGCTGTCACTAGCAAAATCTGTAAGAAAATCCAGAAGGCTGGTTGTACCCAAGTTAATTGATTGATCAATTTGGTACATTCAGCCTGCCCATTAATAGTTCAAATGTTGTCCTGTTCCTGCTAAACCGGCTGAAATTCAAACCAGGTTTGCCAGCCTTAGTTTAACCACATCAGCCCCAGAAGGATTTACCCCCTTCCTGACCAGAGAATTTTTGTTATTCGGCACTGCATCGTTTTAGATGACAATTGCGCGGTCGTGCGACATTGTATCCAAACAAAATTGACGTCCTTTTTTCCCCACAAATAGAGCTTACTTTTGGTGGTATTTGATCACCTCTGTGTTTTTTATATTTTGCGCTAGCACCAAATTTTGAAAAAAGCTATATTTTTTTTTACTTTTTGCTATAATAAATATCCCCAAACAATATATAAAAAAACTAATTTCTTCCACAGTTTAAGCCGATATGTATTCTTCTACATATTTTTGGTAAAAAAAAAATCTCAGTAAGTGTATATTGATTGGTTTGTGCAAAAGTTATAGCATCTACAAAATAAGCAATAGATTTATGCCATTTTTATTATTATTTTTTTTTACTAGTAATGGCGGCGATCTGCGATTTTTATCAGGACTGCAACATTATGGCAGACAGATCGGACACTTTTGACACTATTTTGGAACCATTGACATTTATACAGTGATCAGAGCTACAAATAGCCACTGATTACTGTATAAATGACACTGGCAGGAAAGGGGTTAAACACTAGGGGGCGATCAAGGGGTTAAGTGTGTTCCCTGGATATGTTCAAACTGTGGGGGGGGTGGGCTCACTAGAACATGGCAGGGAGCAGTAGATCCCTGTCATGTTGCTAGGTAGAACAGGGAAATGCCTTGTTTACATAGGCATATCCCCTTTCTGCCTCTCCTCACCGCAATCGCGGGACGCCAGCGAACATCGAGTTTACGGGACCCGTGGGCATGCTCCCACGGCGCGCAGCGGGTGCATGCACACCTCCAGCAGCACGCATGCTTGATAGGTGGCAAATTCAAAGGGACATAAGGGTACGCCCTTTTGCCTGCCCGTGCCATTCTGCGGTCGGCAAGTGGTTAATTATCTGTGTCTAAGAAACTGTGTTCACATATATCCCAGTGAACATTCGATTTGCAGAACAAGAAATAAACAGTGAAATCAATATACATTCTGTCACATTACACTCAGGGTTACTATTAGCTATCTTTGCTCACTAGCACAAATTTTAGCACAAAAGGCAGAACATCATATGGTTGCAAATTTATACATAAAGTGTACATAATTCTCAAGAACAGTACTAATCCAAAATCAATACAAACATAAATAAAAAAATAACATAAATATTCAAAATACAATACATATAGCAGTGCAAATGTACAATTCATATAGAGGCTTCTTTGTGCAAACCTATTTTTTAAAACACCCAATAAAATAACAATAAAATGTTCATAAACCTTTTGTGTGACCAGCTGGCACTAAGGAAAAGGAATGCCCAAAACTATATAGGAGGACCCCATCACTGCACCCCCAAACCAATACATGCATACAGCTTTGCATGCTTGATGATGTTGCAGTGTTCCAGCTGCCCAACGTGTTTTCTCTAAATTACTTCAGCATACAGTAGCTGGTCCAGGCTTGGGCATAATCATGACAATGATCAGCCCACATCCCTGGACCGGCACTCAGCTTAGCCTCTGAGCTGCTGAGAGCCTGAATGGGTGAACCAGCTGCTCTGACCCTCTCCACAGCCCATCACTCTTGTGAGCGAAGGGGGGGGGGGAGCAGAGCAGACAGCGGTGACTGACTGTCACCAGCTCTCTGCTCAGGGCGCCCTAAGAACCGATTGATTAGCAGTGTTTTATTGCTTGGTTGTTAGTGTTAGAGCCAGCGGGGGGACAGATGCAGCATCAGATCGATGCTGCATCCACCTAGGTAAGTATGATTCCGAAAAAAAAAGCCCATACTTCTTTTTTATAATTCATACATATCCTGCCTTAATCTTTATAAATTACTAAAGCCAGGAAACAAATGGTCTTTTGATCCCACATACCAGAAAAATGAATACAGTGTATTATAAAATAATATAAAATAAATATTTTTATTTAACTATTCCTAAAA